>MU158837.1:452603-520103 GCA_015888305.1 Antheraea pernyi | reverse complement strand
TGTTTGTTTGTTTGTTTGTTTGTTTGTTTGTTTGTTTGTTTGTTTGTTTGTTTGTTTGTTTGTTTGTTTGTTTGTTTGTTTGTTTGTTTGTTTGTTTGTTTGTTTGTTTGTTTGTTTGTTTGTTTGTTTGTTTGTTTGTTTGTTTGTTTGTTTGTTTGTTTGTTTGTTTGTTTGTTTGTTTGTTTGTTTGTTTGTTTGTTTGTTTGGTTGTAATTAATAATCTCAGGAACTACCAGTCCGATTTGAGAAAATCCTTCGGTTTTAAATAACTTATTTATCGAGGAAGGCTACAGGCTATCAATATAGGTAATAACCTATATGTCAATATAGGTATTTCTTATATATCCTTTAATCAATTGTATTCCATGTCTAAGTTACAATAAAGGCATAAGCGCCAAATCTTCTATATAATATGTCGTACATTATTTTAACCATCATTATTATTTTCTTAGTCTTCATAATCATAAAACAAAATTGTTCAAATAAAGATTTCGTTAGCGTTAGTATTATATACGTTGCCATGGTAACGTGGTAAGTTTCTATCGCAAACATTTTCGAAGTTTATTTTGTTTTCCTATGGAAAAAGTTTATACTACTTTTATTTCTAATTTTTTATTTGTTCTCTATTACGTATTATAAAAATAAAGTTTATGTATGTACAATTAAAATAACAACTTTTTGATGAATGGCTAAGGCTACAAATGAACAAAAAAAAATTTCTTTATACTTTGTCTATATTTTTATATTAGTATATTTCTCTGTTTGTTTGTTTGTTGCGGGTAATCTCCAAAACGGCTGGACCTATATTTACGGGAATTTTACTTTTTACTGCCAGATAGTCGAAATTATAGCGGTTGACATGTTCTATTTTATTTTTCCGCGGTTTCGTCCGCATGGCTATTTCCAAAATGGTTGGACCGATTTTCACGGGGTATTTACTGGTAGATAGCAGACCTTATAAAAAGTAATTTAGGTTTTTTATTCGCCTTCGGCCGCAGTGGAATATCCGTAATGCTTGAACTGATTTTCACGGGACTTTCACTGGAAGATAACTCACCTTATAAGAAGTAACTATTTTATTTTGTTTCTCAAGACTTTGTCCGCAATATCCTACTATCTCCTAATTGATTGGACCGACTTTCACGGGGCTTTTACGGGCAGATAACTAGCGGGCTCGGAAGACGTTGTCCCGCCCGGATAATAAAATGAAAACTTTGACAAATTATACCTAAACCTTCCCCATGAATTATCATTCTATCTACTGGTGAAAACAGCATGAAAATGGTAGTTTTTGACTTTATCGCGAACAGATAAGCTGACAGAGGACTTTTTTTAACCGACTTCGAAAAAGGAGGAGGTTACTATGTTCGGTTGTATGTATTTTTTTCATGCATGTTAATCGATATTTTAGTTAATTATGAACCGATTTTAATGATTCTCTTTTTATTTGAATTGGTACACTATGTAGTGATTGACTGCTACCTATGTATTAGTCCATGTGAAATTGATGACGTGAGACGTGTGCCTTACTGACTCCAAGAATAAATATACATAATTGAAAGTCATATATTTGTATGTAATATGAATTATATCATCTTTTTGGTCAATTTGGCGGCCATATTGTTTTATTTACCACGTTTGCTTCTACATAACTCAGTGATTATAGCAACGTATAAGAATAACTTAAGTATATCGACAATACGGGCATATTATATCTGTATAATAAAAGATTTAAGATATATCGTTCGATGATGTACAGCTTATAATTTGCATTACTTTCTTATATAGTGTTAGTGAGCACTGAGTTTGGTATATAGTAGGTTGAAGTTCCAGGTATGTTGCTGATGATAAACCCCATCCCATTCGATATACTATTTGCATTCTTATATCTAATGTACACGTTACATATAACAGTTGACGTGCGTGTCGTAGTTACAAATGTTTTTGAAAAAGCTTTTCTGTAATGTACACACCCACTCACAATTTTACATTTCTTTAATACATTTTTTAAAAAGCGCGTGCGGAGCCGCGGGTAACAGCTAGTTAGATTATAATTTGATTACTTACGCTTAACGTCGTATACTATTTATTCGAATAGTTTTATCAAGTTCTAGTGCAGTGTTTCACTCGTACTCTTTCTTCTATTTTCTTAGGGCAATATAAAGTAATAAAAAGTGAAATACGAGTAATTACTTATTTGTAATATGATTTATAGTAAAATAGGTATTATTTTCTATGTATATAATGTAAGTATAGTATAGTATAGAATGTGACACACATTTAAATACTTTTATTTATTTATTTAAGGATGTTGACGACATGACAATACACTAGTAAATATATAAATAGTAGGACTATCATGATACATTATAAATGTAGTTATATTTAGAGTCAACGGCGGCATGCTCCAACAATATATTAAATTTTAATAAAACTAAATATTAAACTATTTTACATATTTAAAAAAATTACATTTGTATTATTATACAAAAACAAGAAAATTGAAACAGAAAGAGAAATAAAATACTAAAACTAATTGATACTCTAAAACAATATTTTAAATTATTAGGAAAGTATCAAAGTAACAGAGAAAAACAAAAAAAGAAATACTGAACCAATTAAAACTGTATTTTGTAAACAGAGTGATATCTATCTATCGCTGTTTCAAAATGATTTCGTTTAGTTGAGAAAATGTCGCATGTTTTATGTTATATGACCTAGATATTCTGTTGAACGTAGAGTAAAAGTCTAAATATTTGTCCAATATGAAAATTACGCTATCTATGCAAACGTAAACTTGGTAGGTACCTAAATTTTTTAACTTAATTTGACAGCTCGCACTCGTTTGAAGAAAGTAGAATCTAGTTAAGTATATCGCTTATTTTTCATTCCATTTCATTTTATAACTCAATAAATATACCTGGTAAATAAAAATTGTCATATATTTTTATACATAATTAGATTTATTTATTTTATTTTATTTATTTCATATACTTTATAAAAAAATCTTCACACGAAATCCTTGTACTCCGCAATTTATTTTCGACGTCTGTTAAATGCTAAATAAATAATTGATTTTTTCAGCACAACAACAAGGGAATCATATTTAATGACAAGGAAATAACTAATATGTATTTCTTCGTTGTTAAAACTAAACGTATACCACAAGTCGACCGCAACTAACAACATTTGTCAACAGCTGGGATGCGACATTGTGGCGTTAATTAACCAGCGTAGCGTATAGCGTAATATTTTAATTGAGAAGATGTTCTATACAGGTTGTTGATGACTTTAAAATATATACCAACCGCTGAGTACAGAATACTTATCTCTTATTCAACTTTTGCTACATTTTCTTAAAATTACAAAGGAGAAAACATGGATTTTAATGGTGGTAGAGCCACGCTGAAACTATTACTAGTTTCAGCATGAATGGGTCGGCTCGTCCGGGGTAGTACCATCCTCTCATAGAAAACCGACGTGAAGTAACAGTGCTTGCATTGTTGCGTTTCGTTCGGTCAGTGAGAGCGACGGAGGCCCACCTCCCCTCCCTCTCCTCTCTCCTCTCCCCCTCACTCCCTTTCCCCCAAACACAGCGACTCCCCTGATGTTGCTATTGTCTATGGACGGTGCTGATCACTTAACATCAGGTGACCCACAAGTTCGTTTGCCAGTTATGACATAAAGAAAAAAAAAGATTATAAGTGTTCACTACAATCTATAGCTATGCATAAACGAGTTTAATTGGACTCTGAATAATAGTTATAATAGATTGTTACTTCTGGGAACTGTGTTGGAATACCTTGTCTATACTGAGAATTAGAATTATAAACGCGTTTGGCAACTTGTAGCGTTCACGGGTAGTGGAGGGTTCACGTCGCTTGTTACCGGTGGATTGAAATAAAGTACTGAAGGTGCTCTATTGACTGCCTTTTAGATACAAATGTAATACAAGTAATAATACACTGTGATACAAACATTTGTTCATTATAGAGGCCTTACTCTAGCGTCCCTACGTGTCCCGGTGAAAAAGATAGTTCTCCAGGCAGCGCGTGTGTTTATATTTGAGGCCCCGATTACGAGTTTTTTAGGCACCTTATTGGCGGCAATGTTGCCGGTTTTATATCTTAAGACTTGTTTTTTTTATTGTAGCACAGCAAAGTGACTGCACTGTGCCTGATGGTGAGCACAGTACAATCCAAAAACAATGGCGACTAGGGAGAGATGCGTTATCCCTCGCCGGTCGCCGCTGTCATGCCGGCCTGCGTGAGCGAACAACCTCCGTCCGTGTCCAGAAGTGACCAGTGTTAACCATGTCACCGGTACCCGAGACACGATGAAAGTCATTCACTACTGGATATGCATGAGCTGATCCCGAAACGCGACGCGCAGAACGAATCACTATTACGGGCTTTTTCGCTACATGCATGGTGGTCGCGTCCCAGTCGGGTTTTAAAACCCAACCTCCCCGCTGTCGCCGTTGCCCAGTTCGTTACTCAGCAGGGTGCACCACATGCAGGTGAGGTTGACTTGGGTGTCTCAAGCTTAAGATGTTATGCGACACCTATATATACAATCTGTAAGGACAGAACACACTAAACAAGTGGTAGTAAAATTAAGAAAGGCGGTGCGCCACAGGCGTAAGTACTACTGCTTTGAAATAGAAATATGGCGATAGTGTCCCCGTAGTACGGACCTTGCACAGTCTTTGCCACTCTTAACTATTTGCTATTTTTATGCAGTGATTAATGCAGTCAAGCGGTGATGGCTTAGTTCCTAGAATTTTGGAAATCTGTCCCCAAGCACCAGTTGACGTGTACCGACAGGTGCACTTGAGAGCCAGTTCCTTCTATATTTAAAGTGATTACCATCTTAGATCACCCGTCATTTAATAATAGATAAGATCGTGGTTAAATCTTCAAAGTATTAAAAATTACATTGTTTAATACATCAATAGATAAACACACGCTGGCCTCATGCGACAACTTTGTTCAAATTACACAAATATTACTTCGGACAAAGCCATACTGATAAAAAATGTTATACTTATATTGTAGCCAAGAGTGACAAACAGTGATGATTAAATAAATAGCTTAACTAATCACAGTATTAAACTTCAAGGATTCAGTTAAACTATTCTAACTTAACACATTAAGAAAGCACCATCCTATACATTCAACTCAGCTAAAGCTAGTGTTAACTAATGTGTTCTTGTATCAATGATATATATCACAATATCATATTTATATTACCTACCGATGTTAAACAATAATTCAATTAAACAACATAATATCTTCTAATAGTATCATAGGAAATGTATCCTGGAGATAATGTTTATTTCCCAGACCAAAACCTTGTTGACTAAAACGCTTAGCTCTGTCAGCCTATGAATTCCTTGTAAAGGCTGCGTGGAATGAGATTTCACACTCCCAGGATTAGAACTCCAAACGGCTCAAATAACTAGATCCTAACAAGGACAGCGAGTTTATGCCGCAGCCATCAGTGAAGTAACCGGGAGATAGTATGTTGCCAAGATACTGACGCCCGTTGTATCTCGTACAAATTCTATCCAATTCATCTTTTAAGCCTATCTAGGGCAAGTTCAATGTTCAATTTTGAAAGCATAACGAAAGGGATTTATAGAATTTTCTTTAAGGCTTCGTTTTTGGTTTGTAAAACGAAAAGATAAATGTTATATGGTTCAACTAAGGTAAATGATCTTGGCCTCTTAAAAGCAATTTTAGATCTTCTTTGGGAAAATATACAAATGAACAAACAGTATGGTGTACAAATTAGTAGGTTTTTACCAATTCTGATAACGCTGGGAGAAGAGTCGGAACACCTGACTCAAAAGTTGATATGTGCATTCATACCTTTTAAACCTACATTTGTTGTACGAATCTTAATATCTGCCTCGAACTTTTCGTCTTAGATATTGGGGACCCGGTAACCGTCTAGTGAAATCGCTAGTGTACTAAATACTTCATCTTAGGGGACAAGTTGATAGTATGTGTTTTTTTTTCGAACTGACTACGCTATTGACCAAGCGAGGTCTTAACAGCTTCACCGGACTATTAGATAGTATGTGAATTTGTATAAATGTTTAAGCAATTTATTTTTAATTGCTAGTGTAATTAGAAAGGACAATAAAAGTAAGCCATTTTGTTTTTTTTTTTAAATAAAACAATGAAATATCTGGAATTGGTTATTGAACTTTTCTGTATCTGTTCATTATATTTCTTTGGTTAGCTGCTAGTAAGGTATTGGAAAAATGCAAGGAGCTGACAGGTTTAATTTCCGCTAGTGCAGACTAAATTTGCAATGAATTTTGTCAGGTCACGTAGTAAATTTATTTCTCTTATACATAATAAAAAATAAACTGTATCTGTATATCGTACACCTTATATATTAGATCTTTTTTAAAAGTCGAAACAGCAAAAAATACTACTCTGAAACTAAGTCTATCGTATGTAACAGTTTGTCAGGTTATGAAAAATATTCACACATTCTGCCGGAACTTGTATTCCCAGTCTAGTTTTATCGTTGTAATATTTCGAGACAATCGGCGCAATTCACGGAACATGACGCGATGTAACAAAGCAATTTGTTTACGTGTTGAGGCGCGTAGGTAAAGTGATTTAATAATGTAAGTTTTGTGTACAAAATGTTGTTTTACCATAAACGAGACAATGTACCCAATTAAGAAATTTTGAGTCATTGTCTCTATTTGTTTTCAGTTGTATATAAACATAATAATTATAATTTATTGTGCAAAAAGTTTTACATAAGTTATTTACAAAATAATTTAAGCCAATTTAAGTTCACGTCAATAATCCGTACTAGTCATGAGACTGTATCAGCGCCAGCGCAAATTCCACTAATTTTGTGAAAATGTTTCGTAAAGAGGGTCACTCGTGAACATGTGAGTTTGCGTGTGTGTGCGCATGTGTGTATGCGTATGTGTGTGTGTGTGTGTGTCGGGGGAGTATTTAAATGGGTATATGTATTTATGCAATTTTTTCTCCTGGCTTTGCTCGTTTTAATGTTGATTTGTTATATAACAGTACATTTTTTCTTAATGCCGGACAGTGAATCAAAAAACCATGTCAAGCTGGTTTTAATGTCTAAAGGTAAAATATGGTGGATCAATATGTGTACGGTTGTAACGTCTGGAAATGACGCCCCTCTCTGTGCATCCACTAAAACGTATGTAACTATTTATGTTTTGTAAAAATATAAACCATGAAGAGATAAACCCGATCGAGTTTTTTGATGGGTTGTTCTTTAAACCGGTGGTAGCTTTGACGTCCATAATTATATTCTCAAGGCTTAAATTGAATAAAGTATATTTTGATTTGATTATGAAATTATTGATACTTTATACCCTTTTATGTACTCCTTTTTTTACGTAGGGAAATACCTTATGGATTCACCATCCTCTCGGAGGAGAGGGTGGGTTATGTCCGACTCGCGCGGACTAAAGCCCCACGGTGTACGTCTGCCGCTATAGTTGGGGCGGCACGAGATCTCTATAGACTTCATCGTGCCGCCCCAGCGGTTGGCCCAGCAGCGAAAGCGCCGCCGCCCGGCCCCGTCTTGTTAGGAGACAGCCGGGTACACACCGGCCGTCTCCTCCGTCCGCCGGAATCCTTTTATGTACTCCTGGTAAATTGTATGCAAACATTTTATGAACATCGTTGGATTAGTTAATATGTAAAAACGCATCAAACAAACTTACATTCTCATTTATAATATTGCTAAGGAGATTTTTTGTAAATATTTTAGATGCGTTAGAAATTAAGAAAAGGGTATTAGAAATAAAAATAACTGGAACATTTCATTATAAACTGGTTTACTTTTAAAAGCATTTTAATAAATTAAACAAACCCTTACGTTGGAACTATCGAGTTTATAATAACAAGAGCGTTAGGTCCTAACCTAAAAGTTCCACAAACCTTTCATAACTCATCATTATGAATGAAAATATTTTCATTTCATACGAAACAGTACTGAAAACAAAACAATGTTGTATTTTCGTAGAGTATTAATGTGAGTTGAAAAAACAGCCACCGCTTTTGATATAAGTGTTATTAATTAATTGTCATAAAGAGCTTTTGCGTGAGGCGTTCGAACTGCATGAAAGTAGATTATCTTGTACAGCTTCCAAGAGACGACTCATGATTTATATTATACGTATCTAGACTCATAAGCCATTTTCGTATCATTTAAACGCCAAACTCTTTATACATTAGGTTTTACATAGGTTTTAGCGATTTATATGATGATAGACACGGTAAGCCTACAGGGTAACTGGGTCTTAAGTGTAGTTGCCTGGAATCACCAACAGGTGTTTATCGACTAATTTTCAGCTTGAGAGGGATAGCTAGCCAGGCGGGCTAAGAAAAAGACCTACCAATGATGTACCATGATTATTTCCTATACCTAAGGTTCCGACTTAGTTGCAAAGATTAGTACATACGTACTCTGTAGGTAGTAGAACCACGCTGTAGCTATTAGTAGTTTCAGCATGAATGGGTCGGCTCGTCCGAGGTAGTACCACCCGACCCACAGAACACCGACGTGAAGTAACAGTGCTTGCATCGTTGTGTTTCGTTCGGTCAGTGGGAGAACCGGAGGCCAACCTCCCTTCTGCCTTTCCCTATCCCTACCCCTTCCCCGATACACAGGCTGGCAACGCACTTGCGACTCCCCTGGTGTTGCAAGTGTCTATGGACGGTGGTGATTACTTAACATCAGGTGACCCTCCTGTTCGTTTGCCTGCTTTTGATATATAAAAAAAATACGTCTAGTGACGGTGTGTCCAAACGCTATCAATTGTCATCATTGCTTCAAATTTTAAAGTTCATTCCTGACTCGGCTTGAGGTCATCTGACACGATTTTTTTATAATTATTTCAAGATAAAATGATTATTAAATCAGTTCTAATAATATTTTGTTATTACAGGCAAAGTAAACTAGGATTACACACCGTATCAAAGTGATGCATTCATTGTCTTTCAAACTAATTGCAATACCGCTGCTTTCTGCGATAAGGAAGAAAACAAAAAATCGAACCAATGCTGCTTGATGCGGTCTCCAACGCTATCAGCTAAGCTACCATCGCTTAAAACAACATTGCGAGATAACTAATTATATTGCTTTAGAGATCTGTCAAGTGTGGTTCTTAATATGACATTTGCTTCTTTTTTTATATTATAGGAGGCAAACGAACTGACGGGTCATTTGATGGTAAGCGATCATCGCCGTCCATAGACACTAGTAACACCAGGGGAGTTGTAAGTGCCTGTGTTTGGGGGCAGGGAGGAGTGGGGGAAGGGGAGGAGGGAAGAGGAGATGAGCCTCCGGCGGTCTCACTGACCGAACGAAACGCAACAATGCAAGTACTGTTACTTCACGTCGGTTTTCTGTCAGAGGGTGGTCGAGCCGACCCATTCATGCTGAAACCAGTAGTAGCTTCAGCGTGGCTCTACCACATCATGATTCTCCTACAAATTGTTAAAAGGTGTTTACAGTTCAACGACTACTTCATTAAACCGAAACGGTTCAATGCAGAGATTCACACGTCTCTTCATGTAAATATTAGATCAGTGAAGACCCACGGTCATATTAATTTATATTACACAGAATGTATAATTAACTCAGTAAATATTTAAAAGTTTTTATGTGTAATTTCTTCTTTGTATGCAACATTTCGTGATAATCGGTTTAGCAGTTATCACTTCCAACATTTGCAAATATTTGACTAATTCTGTTTTAATTGTGTATGTAACTGTCTGGATAAGGCCTATATGAAAGAAAATGTTTAAAAATCGCAAGGAAAAGCGAAATATTTTGAATAAAAAATCTCCTTATTAATAGTGTGTGAATAATAAGTGAGAGATTTTCTAAAATATTGACAGGTTTACGTTCCGTTTCTATTTTATTTAATTACGTGGTCGTAAGTGCGCTAAGAGAAGATCTGGTCTTCTTTTCAGTTAGTATACCCGTGAGGAGCCGGCCTCGATATCCAATTTAGAATATTAGTTAGAATGAATATCTAAAATTAAAACAGTGTGTGTGTGTGTGTACTTATGTACACGCGTTAGAAGTTATACTTCTTTGGCGTAATACAAAGAAACAAAATGTTGATTATAGCTAACTTCAGGTTGTCCGTTTTTCGTGAAGGTGTGCGAGCGCATCGTAATAACTTCAGGGTTCCGGTTTTTAGTGACGGTGTGCGCGCGCATCGTAAAAATTTACTCTCATCATTTTTCCCTAACGCACCAAAAAAAGGATAACTTCAAAAAGTGGAAGTAATCATTAATTACCAACAACTACGATAGGTAAATAACAATACCGTCACACGAATATGATTATATTTAAATAAGAATTTATAAGGTTTTAGTATAAATGAATGTTATTTATTTACAAGACATATAAGATTACTGTGCCCTTGTACGTTTTGTTTCGTAGCAATTTTAAGAAGCGGTTGTTCTAATTTGCCTCTTGAGACAGAAATTCTGTACAACAAGATGTTCAATTTACGCGTTCGTCAGGGGAACGTTTTGTAACACACGTGAGGGCATTATAATATAAAATTTAAACGTATATTCAAGCAACAAAGCGATTCAAGAAAGCATTAATATATAGTAATGTGAAACAGATAAATTTTCGTTATTCATAGGAGATAATAATTGGAACTGTCGAGTCGTTTCTCAAAACTATTTTACTGATAGAATGATACGTTATCCTTGATTGATATAAACCATATTTTGTTATTAATATTTAGATTGTAACTAGCTGATACCCGTCGCTTCATTGTGTATTTAAAAAAAATGGCAAATGGCCAATGGAGTAAAAAAAACTAGACTGAAAAATTCCGAATCAAATGTTCAATAGTTTCGACCTGGTTGAGCCACAAAGGAATTGGAGTTTTAGTAGATTTTGTAGATTAATATGATAGAAGTCATTATTGATCGCTAATCGGGTAATTTCTTTTCTACCTATAAATAATATCTTGTTGTGTATATCAGAGGTCATAAATTAGATTACCCAATTGACTCAAACTTTTTAGTTGTTTTAGTATCTATAAAATGATTTTATGTAATTGTTACAAAAGTTAGAATATCACCTAATACCCTGAACGCTGGTACAGTATCAGGCTCATATTGTGACAGTATGAGGAAAAAGTCGGTTGCGTTGTGAGCAAATGGTACATTTACGTAATTATTACTACGAATATCAAAACTAAAGTAAAATCTATAGGAATACAAAATCGAACTAATGATTTTCGAAGTAACTACAAGTGATCTGTTTTGTTTATGGTTAGTACCAAATGTACAGTGGTCCAAATAGGACCATGATAAAGGATGCAAAGGTTTTTCTTTACGCGTTAATGTGCAAAAATTATTAAGTGTATTGAGTATTAAAAAATATTGTAGAGAGCATTAAGTATGACGTATAAAGTCTTACAAATTAATGCTCTAATTCGCCGTTGAAAAAAAAACGATTTTTTTGCATTTTTTTATATATAATCTTAAAGCTTGCCAATAGCTAAATATAGATCCAACCTCTGCTGCCTCCAGCAATAGTGCAAATCAGCTCTTCTTGGTCTGAGAAGACTGGCGCCACGTTAGTTACTATAAGCGCATACTGTGCTCGGTGATCTGTTGGTTACATTGTAATAATAAGTTATTCTTAACACGTTGGCAGCGGCACAATGTTTTCCATCCCTGCGGTACGGGACGTATAAGACCTCGTATGAAAACTATCATAATGGTGGTACGGGGCTTGTTAGACCGCGTAACTTTTAAGAAACAAAAAAAGTTTTTTGTGTTTAATCTAAAAAAAAATTTTTTTTTTGTATATGTTAACTATGAATTTATTGACCTAAACCTAAAAGCGTACATCCGAGTGTTGGTATATTTAAAGTTTGTAGGTAAAAGAAAATGAGGAGTCTTATGAACCTCGTACCGCACTCAGTAAGGGAAGTTTTACAGGGATGTTAGTGTTGAGAAACAAAAATATCGGCTATTGTTTCTTACTTGTTACAAATGACACATACGAGGCGTATCTCGGTGCGCATTGAAAGTGTTAAGAGGATTTGTAAGTGTAACTACAACAATAAAATATATTTTTTTAAGTTCTCTACCTCCCGCATGTCTTGATTAACTTAACTAACTTGACTAAAACACAAAATTAATATATATATAAAATCCGTTAACAAACGTAGAGGGAAAATGTATTATTTTCGCTTGTTTATAGATAGAAGTTTAATAAACTGTTGATTTTAAAACCATATTAATAATAAAATTGCAACTCATATGAGAATACTAAACTTGATACAGTGCAACTTCGATATAACAAATCCGACGGTAACTCATAAATATTCGTTATATCAAATAATTCGTTACACTGAGGTTTGTTATATTGTAGTAAGGTTGGTCCAAAATATGTTATAAAGAGGTAAAGAAATACATAGTTTTATTCACCTCAACATTACGTACTCATCTTGTTATAGCGAACAACTTTCACAAATTACTCTATTTAAAAACAATTAGGTAGGTAATATTTTTCCTTAGATTAATAATCAAAATTAAAATAAAATATTATATAGAGGTTTTGAGTTGACAACATTCATTAATTATAGGCAGTTACACTGTTTTTTATAGTTGAAAATTCGTTATAAAGAGGTTGTTCGTGAAAAAAAAATCGTAATGTAAAGGTATTTACACAGTATACACAGTATTTAAAGTTACTGTTATGGACAATTCAAGTGGATTACGAGAAATTTTTTAATCGAGGAAGTCGTTAAATTGAGTTTCGTTATATTAAGATTGCACTGTATCTATACCAGTTTTGTAATATAATTAATTAAATTATCATTTAACTTCAAAACTAAAAATTATGTATCTATAAGTGAAACTCTGATGTACAGTTATACCTCGCTAAACAGCTGACTGCCAATTAATTATTGGAAACTCAAACAAAATTCTTTCACGTATTTTAACAAAGCATAATATTCCGTTTAGGGACAATAATACGTGCAAATAAATGTCATAAAACTTTGGATACTTTTCATTGAACGCCTGAAAATTCCCATCAGTCGCCTCCGGTGCTAAGCGTTTGTATTTGGCATAATTCCAGTTTTTCTTTGTTATTCGTTAAAACGCTGTGTCTGTATTGTCATAGCAATTTTAGTCACTTCATTTGATCTCATTAATACTTGTAAAATGTTGAAAGTTGTATCTCCCTTGCGTTAATTTATTTTAACAGTTATATACGAATATGTACTTAGGTGGCTATAATTACAACACAAGGGAAATAAACTGCGCATGTAGCTCGGTCAAATGTAATGTGAAATAACTATTTATTATTTATATATATATATATATTTAGTAGGTGGTAGAACCACGTTGAAGTTATTACTGGTTTCAGCATGAGGATCGGTCGGCTCGCCCGGGGTAATACCCCTCTGTCACAGAAACACAGACGTGAAGTAACAGTGTTTGCATTGTTGCGTTTCGTTCGGTCAGTGAGAGCGCTGGAGGGTCACCTCCTCTTCTCCTCCACCATCCCCTCCCTTTCAACCAAAACACTGGCTGACAACGCACCCTCCTATGATATATAAAAAAAAAATTATATCTTCCATAAAATACTGTAGCAACAACGATTCCCGCAACTGTAATTGTAAAAATAAAAGAGAAAGCAGATCGGGTTTCTTGTCGGCTTTTTTCGACTAACTAGCTGTTTTCCGAACCGGTAGTAGTGTTATAAGATAAAATGAAATAAATAGCCTAAATTCAATAAAAATTGTTTCTTTCTCATTCAGATGTATAAAATAAATATTTTGTCTTTGAATTTAAAATATTCTCGGAAATATTTTCGTTTTCGTTAAATTACGCATAAACTTGTATAATTTGAATGGAAAATTGTAGCATTCTAGTGCTTACATTTTTAATACTTTTCACTGAGAGACTGATGCAGGGTATTAAGGTAAAATGTATGTATATTATATTAAGTCTCATAGACTCTCTGAGTGTAAACATTAGACGTGTTGCTCATAAAAATTAAGAATACGATCGAATAATGAAACTGAAATAAACACTTTGCTAGAATACAGTTCGTAATTTTTAAAGGTAATTTTTCAAGAGTAACATAAGTTAATATTATTATAAAAAGAGTTATAATTTATAAAAAAAATTAAGACTTTTTTTATGGTTGAATACATAAGTAGTAGTAGTAATAATATTCATCCAATAGGACAGGCGAAGGAATCAATCCATACTGCCAATTCTGAAGTAGTCAATATAGGTATTTCTTATATATCCTTTAACCAATTCTCTTCCGTGTCCAAGTTAATATAAAGGCATAACCGCCAAATCTTTTATATAATATTTCGTACATATTCTTTTATCCATCTTTTTTATCTTAATCTCCTTGTTAATTGTACCGTACCATCTTTTTTGTCTGAATTATTTCGTTTCCCTAAAACAAAGTGTTTGTTAATTTCCAGAGTGTTTGTTAATTTCCATTGTCAAGTAGTTAATTCAAATTTCGAACAAGATGGTGGCTCTCTTGTTAGAACTTTGCATGGAGTTTTTATGGCATTTCAGAATTCATGGTCCGTGGTATTATTTTCCATTCACTTCACTTATGCACAATAAACAAACTATATTACATAAAACAGCACCAATTTTACACAATATAGAGTCAAGTAACACAAGATTATGAATAAAATATAAAATCCACTACATGACATACCAAAATCCCGCCAAAAACTCTTGAATACATAAATCAAAATGTATCAATAATTTCTTTTTACTTCGAAATACCACAATTTGTAGAATTGCCAGTGTCATTATTTTAATCTCATAGCCAAATGTTTCCGTTCGAAAGTTGTTTATTGAATGTTAACATTTCATTATTTATTCAAGTCATTGTGAAAGTATATTTAACCTACACATTGGTTTTCTGAATTGATAACGTGCTTACCTCACTAAAATGCTCGTAAATTATTAAGGAAACTTGACATTTTGTGCAATTATTTCGACTGTTTGTTACCTACAATTAGTCTACCATCTATTAAAAATCCATTAAAATAATATATATAATGTTTTTTACTTTAAATGAAGAGCACTATATAACCAATCAAATTACCGGTAATAAGTTCCTATTAGTATAGTTGAATGTAACACCACGTTACGTAATTTGATGTGTTGTCAAACTGCTATCTGCGCACTTTAGGGTAATAGATTCATTTGTATTCAGGTTGCAAGGTGTCACAGTAACGAACAAATGAGACCTGCTGACGCGATACAATTATCACTGTTAATATTTACCCACTGAGGCTGGCGGCTAATTACAGTGATTGTTACGTTTAGTGACCATCATTTTATGGACTATTTTTGAACCCTAATACTTATATAAAGAGTTATAGAGACTATGTTATTTTTTTTTTCAATTTTGTTGATTTCGCACAAAGGTATTTGGAATTAGCAATATAAAAGGAGAGAGGTGACGCGTTGCATGAGCATTATATAAAAAATAACAAAAAAATGTCAGTCATGATTTATATGCAAGTCAGAAAATCGTGACAATTTCAAAGTCCGTTAAATGCATTGACATTAATGGTCACATGCTTTTCAAAATTATCAAACGATTTGATAGCACACTTCTTCTCCATCAAGCCCAAAAGATCCAATGGACATATACGAAGATTGTCACAAAGCATTATATGACCTAGACTCTTTGTGCTAAACATGGGGCATTATTGAAGCAAATGTTTTGAACATTATTGCATAGATGTGTTAGAGAAATAATAACGAAAAAAATAGTGCGTGGAGTCCCTCTGCGCGGAAGAAGTGAGACTTTGTAATGTGGAAATGAAAATAGGAAGGGGTAGAAATTGATTTTTAGTGAAATCATATTGTTTCTTTAAGACAAACTTTATTAACATTGCTTACAATTCACAATTGATCGCATCTTTTAATTATCATTTTCGAGTGAAGAAATATCCAAATCTATAACATTTACAAAGGGATTATGATAACTAAAGTAAGATAAGAAATGTTTGAGTTCTATTTTTTCAATATTTCTTGCAAAATCTGCATCAAGGAATATTGGACGCTACTCGTTGCTAACGCTCGCGCTGGCCTGTAACAGGTATACTACGCGTATGCGTTCGAGTGCCACGCATTCACTGTCGTTGTGTCTCTTTCTATTCCCCCTTAGTGTTAAACGTTTAACGCAACCGTGTTGGAAGTCGCATTAGAAGTTTCACTTCAATAATCGTTAAGTTAATAAACTTCAACACTGTCTGATCGATGACCTCGGAAGTCGATGCACTTAAGTATTTTTTTGATGAGAAAGATTATTATTCTATTTATTTTGCTATAACTCAACCATTAACAACATTATAGTATTTATAATATAAATAATTATCACAATAGATAACCGTATAAATATATTATAATATACGAAACCACGGGCACATGTAGTATTTTTATACAAAGACAAAGTCCTCACCAAACTTTTTTCCCATCACAATTTACTTACGGAGAACACAAATTTATGTATAAATGTGTATTATATTATATGTATAGCATCGAGACAACTTAAGGATAAATAGAGGCCAATTTTAGATTCCTATAATAACATTTTAACTTTTTTTTGTATTAAACTATTGCCTATATTACGCGCAAGCATTCGAAACGGCTAAACAGATTGACTTAATAATGATAACTTTTAAACAATTTTTGAACTCAAAATTATATACGAGTTATATATATATATGTTAGATACATATATAGATATGTTATATCTTTTATCTATAGTAATAATAATTTGTAGAAACATCTGTTTGTTTGAACATTTTATTATATCCACGTCAGACATTGAATACAGCTTCGAAACTTTGTTTTAGAGTGTTGAAGCAGGTGTTGTTTTAAAATCATCGTTTTCCAACGCCTGTCCGGAATTGAAAAACTCTCGAGTTTTGTTGCATTTGTGTTCGAAATTTATATGAAAATATATCGCGATTTATGTAAGTCATTTTGTATTTGTATTGATATGAATATGGCTTATGACTTCTGGTGGGAATGGATTCCAAGATTTATTAAAAGTACTCTTCTTGAAACAATGTAATTTACTGTAAATTATGTGAAAAGCTGTTTTTTTTAATATATTATAGATGGGAAACGAATAGGTGCGTCACCTGATGGTAAGTGATCACCGCCATCCATAGACCCTAGCTGCACCAGGGGAGTCTCAAGGGCGTTGTCAGCCTGTGTTTGGGGGATGAGGGGAGGAGAGAGGCGGGAAGTGAGGGGGAACGAAGTGGATCTCCGGCACTGTCACAGACTGAATGAAACGCAACAATGCAAGCACTGTTACTTCACGTCGATTTTCTGTGAGAAGGTGGTACTACCTTGGAGGGGCCGACCCATTCATGCTGAAACCAGTAACTACCTTAGTGTCCCTCTACCACTTACAAAATTGTTATGGCATACCTATTTCTTTAATTTATAGCGGACTATAAACGTTCTACTGTTGTTTCAATTAACGCCCTTGCTTAGTATTTTACTAGGACTTTAGTATAATGTATGTCTTTTTTTTTGTATCTATAGTTTTTTTTTGTCTATTTATATTGCCACCCGGTAGTTATGTGTATATATATAAATGCTGGAAGCGGTATAACTGATCTTTAGATTGGGGTGTAATGGGTGTTGAATAACATCATAAGACTTGAGACACCCAAGCCAACCTCACCTGCACCTGCTGCACCCTGCTGAATAACGAACGAGGCAATGGCGAAAGCGGGGTGGTAAGGTTTTACAGCCTGACTGGGTCGCACCCACCATGTATACGGCGAATCGTGATTCGCTTCTGCGGGTCGCGTTTCGGGATCAGTCTGTGCGTATCCAGCTTTTCGCAGGCCAGCATGACAGCGGCGACTGGAGATGGATGGTGTGTCATTCGGTGGTCGCCATTGTTTTTGGATTGTACTGTGCTTACCATCAGGCATAAAGCAGTCATTTTGCCGTGATACAATAAAAAAATAGATGTCGAGTCCATCTTGAACTACGTTCGTATATAATACATGTTTTGTACATATAAATATTCAACTCCAAACATAATTACATACCTACATTATAGTATTAGAGATATCCTTTTTCCAATATTTTAATTTAATAAATTAATTTTTCCATATAAAATGTAATATTTTACTACTTATAATATAGACCTATTTTTATATAATCTCTCAATATGTTACCATCTACATACAATTTTGGAGACGGTATGACTAATACTTAACCCCTGGACTGTCCAAAACGATAATGGTTTAAGCTCCATACATATAAATGTACACTTAATAATGCACTGGTTGTCAGACTGATGGCAAAATAAGTTTTAAAAATACCATATTTATTACAAAATTTGAACAATAACAAATTATGTAAAGCAAAATTATAATTTTAAAAAACCTGGATATTTGAAAGCATGATCCGCCATTTTGACGTCTGGGTTTTAAAAGATCAGCCGAGGGGTTAAAGACCAAATGCACAAACATGTTTCGTACATAGAAATGTTCAAATTCACATTTCATAATATGTTATCCTGTATATATTATTGCCAGTATACGTTTAAAATATTTAGCAATTATTATATTTTAAATATTAGAATCCTAGGTGGGTAATTTAAATTCTTCTTTTTTCTTAAAACAATAAATTAAATTCTCTTGAATTTAAATGCTATTAAATATACTTCTTATTGTAAACGTGTGTCTACAAAGGAAAACAAGAGCAGTATTGATTAATGCTTATGTTTTCTGCATAAATAAATATATTAGTATTTAACAGCATTAATTTTAGTCCCATTGTTTATTTATTTTTCCAAAAGGCGTGTAAAAACATATTTAGATATAAAATAAACAATGAAGGGTTTAGAGATTTTATTCGAGAACGAAGTAATTGTGTAGTTTGCGTGAACAAAGCTTCGGCCAAATGTAGTTATCATTATCAATCATTACATAGTATAAAACAAAATCCCCTACCGCTTCTGTCTGTCTGTCTGTTCGCGATAAACTCAAAAACTACTGAACGGATTTTCACGCGGCTTTCACCAGTGGATAAAGTGATTCATGAGGAACGTTTCGGTATATAATATGTCTAAGATTTTTTTATAATCCCGATGGGACAACATCTGCCGGGATTACTAGTTAATTATATACTAACATAAAAATATTGATCCACTAAAATAAATTACACTTTAATATAAATGTACTGTATTCTAAATTTCGATTTGCTAATTTTAATTGAAACCTGTATGAATTATAAACATAATTTCACAAAATTCGATAAGGACAATTGGGCCCTGTTATCTATATAATCATGCCGCGCCACGTCCGTGGGTTAGCAGTTATTTATTTTGAGAGCAGGATTTATTTACGGAAATGGGCCTGACCCGTATTATTCACGGGAGATTTCATTGAATAGAATTGTAAAGTATGCCGTTCGGATTCAGATAACTTATTGTATTTTGAAGTGCCTTCCTGTTTGTGTCTGACTTCGTATTTTTTACGTACGTCGGTTAACTCCTCAGCTACGTCATACATACTAAACAAACTTTTGTCGTCATGAACAATGGTATGTTCTGGAGCGATCAAAACAATAAACATGAGGTCACGTTTAATTTTCTTCTTTATACTTAAATCTGTCCGTATAAAAATTGTTTATATTATCATGATCATATATATTAATACGTGAAGCATAAACTTTGTATCCCTTTTTAAAGGAATTGCGTGAACGGATGAACGTGAAACTTGGCATAGTTAAAGTATATGGAGGAGAAGTGCAGAAAGCTATTTATTTTATATAAAATGCATTAGAAGTACATTAAATTAATTAAAATATGCATTACTCATACTACTGCTTCAATTTTACACAACATATACACCTATGTAAATAAAATAGACATTTTGACATTTGTCAATAAAGGACTTCAAAAAAGGTTGTGAAGGAGGTTGCTATGCTCGACTGTATGTATTATTTTACTCTTACGTTCTAATTACCCTTTTTCATTCTACATTCAACAATGATATTATAACATACAACTATTATTATAATATTTATCCCTTTAAAAAATCAGTGAACTATGGTCGAATATCGACCACTAAGTGCCCACTGTCAATAAAGGACTTCAAAAATGGTTGCGAAGGAGGTTGCTATGCTCGACTGTATGTATTATTTTACTCTTACGTTCTAATTACCCTTTTTTTTAATTCTACATTCAACAATGATATTATAACATACAACTATTATTATAATATTTATCCCTTTAAAAAATCAATGAACTATGGTCGAATATCGACCACTAAGTGCCCACTAGTTTAAATTAACGTGCAACAACCCGCCTAGGAAATTATTAGTGTTTTGTAACTTTCTTAAATACGGTAATTTAACATATACTGATAGCTGGGAAAACGGTTCTATTTACGTTTAATTTTTAAAACATTGAATAGCTCTCAAAGCTGATATTAAATTGCATCTAAAACTACTGTTATAGAGTGTCGACAACGTGATAGAGCTACGCGTCTAACAATCTCGTAACATAAAGATTTACAGTTAAATAAACATAAAACAGTTCAGTACCATTTTCGCCTCTGCTTGTGAACCGATTTTTAGTGTTTAGTGTTATCAAAAAAAGAAAATTTAAAATATTTTTGAAGTGAAGATTTGGGTTTTGAAATTCTAATCCGCAACCTTTTTCTGTGACGAAAAGTGGTGAGGGTAGACACTGTGTTGGGTGGAGTGTTGAAAACACCCGGTCTCATCCGATTACCGAAGTTACGCAACGTCGAGTGTGGTCAGTGGATGGGTTACCGCGTGGCCTCGCCTTGGGCCAATTAGGGGGGTGGCTTGGGGAGCTGTTCGACCGGTGTCTTTCGGTCGGGCAGTTCCCGAAGCCCTGGAAGTTTGGGCGGCTCTGCCTTATGGAAAAGGCAGGCCGTCCTTAGGACTGCGCGTCCGCGTATCGACCCCTCGTCCTGCTGGACGACGCCGGGAAGGTGCTGGAGAGGATTATCTCCTCCCGGGTCGTCCAGCACCTAGAGGGCGTTGGGCCTAATCTGGCGAACGCGCAGTATGGCTTCCGGGCAGGGCGTGCCACGGTGGACGCCCTGTGCCTCCTGAAGTCGCTGTCGGCAGAGGCGACCTCCCAGGAGGAGAGGGTTTTGGCGGTGTCCCTTGACATCGCCAAAGCCTTCAACACCCTGCCGCATGGGGTCATACGGGAGGCGCCCTGGCGGACGAGCGGTTCGGGCGGTTCACTGTGGACGCCGTCCGCCCGGTCCTGCGGGAGTGGACTGCCAGGGAGTGGGGCTCCCTGACGTTCCAACTGGTGCAGGTACTCACCGGACACGGTTGTTTCGGGTGGTACCTGTACCGGATCGCACGCAAGGAGCCGACGGCCGCCTGCCACGAGTGCGGTGCTGAGGAAGATACCGCGCAGCACACGCTGTCTGAGTGTGCTGCGTGGGGGGAGCAGCGCCGCATCCTGGCGGCGGCCGTGGGAACGGACTTATCGCTGCCGAGCGTGGTTTTGGCCATGCTCGGCAGCGAACGGGCTTGGCGAGCGATGGCCTCCTTCTGCGAGGAGGTCATCTTGCAGAAGGAGTAGGCGAAGAAGGCCCGCGAGGCAGACCCTCAAAGTGGCCGTCTCCGCCAAAGGAGGACAGGTAGGAGGAGAAGGCGCTTCGCCCAACTCCTCCTGCCACCGTAGCCGGACCTGAGGGGATGGGTCGGGGGGCCCATCTCCTCATTGCACAGGTCCGGCGGACGAGGGGGGGCAGCCGGTGTGTACCCGGTCTATCTCTCTATAGGTAGGAGCCCGGCGGTCACCTTCCGCCGGGCGGACCGTGGTGTCGGCTTTACAAGGTTGTTTAACTTGTTCGATCCCTTGCCGCCCCCACAAAACGGTCTTTCGGTACACCGTGGGGTTTTAGTCCGTGCGAGTCGGACATAACCCACCCTCTCCCCCGGGAGGGTGGCTTATCCATAAGGGGTTTCCCCACGTTAAAAAAAAAAGGGTTACCGCGTGACATAGGCTTTTTGTTGTATTTTCTTAAATTAAAACGCTTCCCTGTCATGCTAAAGTCTCACTTCTATTGTGTACATTTACGATACACCCTCTTTTTTCGTTTTTCATAACATCGACGAGTCCAAGCTTACGTCTTTAATCGAAATTCTTCACGATCCATACGTCGATTAATGTACAATATTTATATACTTTTGGCAAAATAAATCCCAATAATAGAACTTCAAAAGAATCGTGGTCGAATTTCAACCACCGGACAACCACTAGGAATTTTAATATCACAACAAACAAATGAAAAACCATATAAGTACCATTAGGATTTTTAATAAACATGAAAGTTTAAATAGAATTTTAATTTCATGTCAAAACGTGTTTTAAAACTAGAGCTCGCCGCGGTAGGTTTGTTAAACGGGTCAAGTATAGTTTTCATAACGCACTAGTAACACGCTATAGAAAAAAAGCTAGATATCATTTTTACATGAAAGTTTTTAAATATATGTCGGTATTTCAACTACCTAAAAATATAAAAAATAAGACACACCAAAATCAGAAACATAACCAAAGTGACTGACATCTTTGAACTCTCTGAACTCAACATTCTTTGAACCTCAAATTGCAATGGGCCTGACATGTAGCGTGTCTGCAAGACGGGCGATGGACGAAGAAGGTGACGTTATGGACCGGCCCTCTGTGTAAGCGTTATAGAGGTAGATGGTTAGATTACGAAATGGTAAGACGAGATCGTAAAAACGGCTGGTCATGACTGGATAAAAAAAAAGCCCAAAATAAGGAACGCTGGGTATCTTTGGAGGAGACCTTCACCTGAGAAGGGGTTCTGGAAATATATAAAATACAAGTATTTATATGTTCAAAATAGAAACCTAAGTTTAAACTTAACCTAGTTTAAGATAAGAATCTTAACTGTGGACAAAAAAAAAGATTATTTCTTTTCCACGAAATACAAGGCTTTTTATTTATTTATTTAAACTGTCACTGAGTTACATGGTTTTAATCTGCTATCAGAACTTTGATTTATAAACACAGATAAACCTGTAGTATCTGTTGTTATTTTGGGGTAATCTTTGAGATAGCCTAACAAATTTTGACGACATTTTTACTAACAGATTGAGAATTTTTCAAGGTTTTCTACAGAGGCTACAGATTAATTATGAAATTAAAATAATGATAAAGGAAATATAACGTCAGTAAATGGATGGTAAGGTATATGTAGATACGAAATAAATACATTTAAATGAATAAGTCATTTTCCACGAGAGTGAAGTAAATAAAATATAGAAAAATCTAGAAACTACATAATAAAATGTACACGAATAGCTGAAAGTTACTTAATGATAAATAATAGTAACTAAGTAATTCACATAAATCACAATATTGTATTTAAATAACAATATAAGTTCCTGGACGACCGAGCCTAGTAGCTAGGTTCTTTAAAAAACATTTTTAAATGAAAATAAACTATTAGGTTTGCATCACAAAATTAGCATTTTATATAAAAAATAATATTAAAAAAACTATCTCTCTTTTGGTCTCACTCGGATTCGAACTGGGGTTAGACGTATTTTCGAAGCAGCCGATTTCCATTTGAGCTTTTTTTGTTTTATTAGCCGCGGCGAAATTTACCTTGATATTCTAGCTATATTTTTTCATTGCCTGAAAACTCAGATAAAAAAGTTTTATATGAATGAAATCTATCTAGATCGATTTATCGTCCCCGATACCACCTACATACTTAAGTTTCACGGAAATCGCTGCCGCCGTTTCCGAGATTATATAACAATATAAAAATATACAAGAATTGCTCGTTTAAAGAATAAAAACATTAATACTGTGAATATTTACTTACTGTGAATATTTTACTTGTCTTAAATCACTATAATACTATTACATATTATAATATAAAATCGTGCAAAAATAAAATCATTTATTTCCTTCAATTTCACGTAAACAAGAGTATTAAGATCAATGGATAAGCAACCAGGTACCTACTTACAAAAATATAGATCGTGGAAATTACACAAAGTTTCTGGAAGTATTATTGAACGTATAAATCATACTGCAGAACTATTCAAAGAGTATTTAACTAAACAAATGGCTAATATAATATTTGTTTGTAGATGTGGTTAAGTTTGCAACAATATATCGATAAGCTGATATCTGCAGAATGCTATCGATATAATAGAGTTGAAGACACTATAAAATTTATCGAATAAATATACTAAAAAATATGGGGCAGTATAAAAATTGATAATTTTCAATTTCCTTTATCTACACTTTAATATTGTGCGGTTTTTACTCTATTTCATAGAATGTTAGTTTAATTTAGCTTCATTCGTGTTAATGTAGATTTCCCATTCTTTCGGGAACAGTACTATTTTTTTGGATATAATGTATCCTACGTTCTATTTTATTCTCCTGACAACGTGTATGCAGAATCTCATTATAATCGGTAGATTAGGTAAGGCGTGAATGAATGAACAAACAAATAAACTCACTTTCGCGTCTCTAATATTATCTAGGACATTTACCTACTCTCGTTACGTCGCGTCGTTTTGGTGCCAACTGTACCACTGTGGAAAGCGGGAACGACTATCACGCAATACCCAAATGAGTTATTGGGAAATAAATGTTTGTATTATTATTTTTAAGCAATATATATTTATCAAAGTTTGTCATTAGGACAGACATGTTCTTTGTAAACCTAAGTCCCTAAATTAGACATAGAAACATTTTCTAACTAATACTATAAATGCGAATATGAGTTTGTTTGTTTATTACGCTTTCACATCTCAACTACTCAATGAAATTTTCTATACACGTCTTCAAAGTAAATGAAATAGGGCCTACAGTCCGAATAAAGTACTGTTCATTAGATCAGTCATCATTCAGTACATCAACGCGTCCGAAACCGCGAGCAAAATGTAGTTTTTTTTAATAAATCTGATTCAATTATAATTTGTGTTTAAGTTTATAAAGTTTTACAGCTATATTTAATATATTAATAATATTAAAAATCTCGAGTTAATTCATCGTTTATTTAATAACGTAAAGTTAATTAATATAGGTTCAAAACCACCACCACATATTCTTGAGTGTATATAAATCAAAAGAACCTGAACTTGGAACATTTTGGTGATTTTATAAGATCTTTTACCATATCATTGAAATATCATAAATAGTATAAATATATTATTTCTTATTGTTTGTTGACACCTTATACAAACATATAAAATAGTTACTCATAAATACAACCTGCTATACTTATATATAATGTATACGGTAAGATACACAATAAGATCTACAAGAGGAAATCAAACTAAAATTGGTCGAACATATTCATGCACAAAAATTGCACACAATTTCCTCAGAAATAGAGAGGTACTAAACTGGAACCGATTGACTGCTGAAATAGTATCTACTAATTCACGACTCGACGATAGGGTACGGATCAATAAACTAACTTTAATAAGTGAACGTATATAGTGACCAAAAATGCATACATTTCGACGCTGTGTATGAAGTGGACATATTAGCAATTATGCTGCTCATCTATTAATATTTAAATACAAAAAATATTTCAATCAATTCGCTTATTAATAAATAATGTACTAACATTAGATACCTACAAATACTAGGGTCTGTAACATATTATACCCGCATAAAACATTTCTTCACAATTGAAATTCTCCGAAAAGCGAAGTTTATTGAGAGTTGTGCAAGAAATTTGATTGGTTCGAAATCTGTCGGTAGATTTAATTATCTAATGAAATAGCAAATTTGACGAGAAGACCGTTGATTGTTGGTTGATTAATTTGACTCAGTTTGAAGTTATCAAACTAATGACAAATTGTCGGACGTAAATAAAATTAAAAGCTGGTATGAAAATAGATATTGTATATTAATCTATAGTAAGATTAAATAAGTACGTTTTGTAGATATATAAGTTATATATACTTATTTTTATTTATTATAGTTAATGTTAGATGATGTTAGATTTATCTTTTCTCTTAAGAGCAGTACATTTTTTGTATACCATATATAGTTTTTTACGTATTTCTGAAAATGTGTATGCAAAATTATATTACGATCAGCTGTGTAGTTAGGCCTGAAAGCATAACAAACAAAGAAACTAAGATTAGCTTTTATAATATTAGTTAGTATTATGTTGAGGCAGAGGTCGAAGAGGCGGAGGTGAATTTCATCAAAGGCCTCCATGAGTAAACTCCAGGCGTCTATTGCCGCAAAGGAGACCCCGTGAGGTGAAGCACGGCTAGCCGCAGCTTCAATAAGAATGACCTCTCTCTCGAGACGAGGGTCCCTGTCCGCACATCTACGGTAGACTCTAGCGCGCGACAAGGGAATCGTAGCATTTTGAGTACCGTATCCTGGTCCACATACGCGCAAAGCGGCAGTAGAGTTTTAGTCGAAAGGAGTCCGGCATAACCCTCTCGCTGTCCCCGGCAGTGATAGGTGTAACCCATGGAGGATTACTTCACTATAAAAAAAAAGAATAATAATTAGGATTATATTAGACTGTTTAAGCCTCATAAAGTACAAGTTATTAGAATGATGAATAAATTTTTATCAACATTTGTAATTTTTATTTTTAATACTTGGCGTTTTTAATTGTCTGTTTGTAAATAATTCGTAAATTAACAACATGTCAGATCGTAAACGTTTGAATAAATCCTATTGTATTTGCTACTTTTATGATATAATCTATACATACATATGACTATAATAATGCAACCGAGATAATATTCTGTAAAATCCTCTATCTGCCAGTCCCGTGAATTCGTTCCAAAAATTACCCCCAAGAGAAACAACATATATTCCAATGATATTCCACAACATATTATAAAATAAAGTCCTATGCCACGTCTATCTGTCACTGCGTGCGTCTCTGGACTGATCGACACAGGTCCGAAAACTCTTAATTGAGCCTCAGTCTTCGATGAAGGTAGACATCGTGATGAAATCATAGTGTTTCTAACCCCACATAACTATCTACCAGGTATTTTGTAGGTGGTAGAGCCACGCTAAAGCTATTACTAGTTTTAGCACGAATGGGTCGGCTCGCCCGGAGTAGTACCACCCTCTCACAGAACACCGACGTGAAGTAACAGTGCTTACATTGTTGCATTTCGTTCGGTTAGCGAGAGTGCCGGAGGACCACCTCCCATTCCCCATCCCCTCCCCCTCCCTTCCCCCCAAACACAGGCTGGCAACGCACTTGCGACTCCCCTGGTGTTGCTATGGCGGTGATCACTTACAATCAGGTAACCCGCCTGTTCGTTTGCTACTATAATACAAAAACAACCTTTCAATTTGAAAATCTGTTATCAAGTAACTCATATAGGTAGGTGTCTTCGAGCAGTAGCATTTGATAAGCAATCCCCAACTAAGTCTATTATTTTTACCATATTCAACCATTTGTCGTTTAACATAAGATTGAATTGTGATCAAACGCTAAAACATCCCTTTATAAATAAAAATAAATCGCAAAATATGTTGTTAAGCGCAAAACTCGAAGACGGCTGGTCCAATTCGTGTAATTTTTGATTTGATTTTTTCCTTGAACTCTGAGGAAGGTTTTTATGGAGAGAAAAATTGGAAATATTGCACGGAAAAACATAAAAATCAGTTTTCTTTTTCTATAATTGTGAACGCAACTTCAAATTGCAATTAGCAGCTTGAACGCATCCGTAATTACGATCTTTTATGCCATTATTGAGTTGACATATGTAATTTTGCTATTTTACTGCAGTTCGCTTTAAAATTTTCGCTTCCTCAGTTAGTATTCCGGAAAAGTGAACAGTGGGGTAACATAGCAAAATGTTATATATATTGATATATATCTACTAAAAAGGTAGTATAGGAACTCCATTCTCATGTTTACGTGCTAGTAACCTTTTTACTGCAACTCTCACTGCGCGTTATGTCAAATGGAACGACTTCAGTTTTGCATTGTCATGAGCTACAAAATCTGTCTTTGGTAATTTATATTGTGAGTGTATAATTATTAAAGGTTATCCTAAAGTAGGTTAAGAAAAAAAATTATTATAGACGAAACGAAGTTCGCGGGGGCAGCTAATAACAGCATAAAAAGAATATCTTCCGATGAAACGTAATATTTTATTTGATATAAAAACAATCGTTTTAACTGTCAAACAGTTATGAGTTTTTTATTATAATCGGCTGAATGAAAGTGTCACCAGATTTTTCATATCTGATCTAATGCATCTCAATTAGATTTCTTCAAAAGAAAGCAATTTATATTTCTGCTGGTCGTTCGTTAAACAGAACGGGGCAATACAGAAGGGATCTTATGCCTTAGCTCTATACAAGTAGAAACGGTATCTAAAAACCGTAGCAATCTATAACAACACAACCTTTTGATCTCGGTCGGAGTCCGGGCACAAAACGATCCCGCTCACTGTGCACCACAATAGGTCTGTGGGAAGATTAATCGTTCAAGAAAACCTTCTAAAGTGGAGAGAATATTTTTTTATATTTATCAAAACATTGCATAACGATTTGTGTCTAATGTCTAAATATATAAAATTCATGATGTTTGTCCACGATGAATTTCGAAACTACTCAACCGATCGTCATGAAAGCTGGCATTTATGTTTAATTTGGTCCAACTTGAGAGATAGGATCATTTATATTTTTATTAATGGCCCCAATATTTTTTATTATCACATTAAGTTTGGAGAGTCCCGAAGAGGTGGCGCTTGAATTTAATTTGTTGAGAGAAAACTATAGGCCCGATTGTTATAGATATCTCATAGATGATGCCAAGTTTTAATTTTTCATATTTATAATTAAACATGTAATAAGTGGCTCACTTATTAAATGCAACGTCTGACCTGGTCAGCTAATTTGATATAAAATATGAATGTATTCGCATGTGTTTACCATCTTATGCCACATTTAATATTAGGTGAGTTTGTGATCATTCGCTGAGCAAAAAAAAAAACAAAATAAAAAAGACTATGTTTATTTATTATTTATTGGACAAGCTTAATTCTTTCCATTTTAAAATGCCTGCGTAAAACCAAACGCACGACCGAGTGATTCACGCGGAACTAGCAACACGAATCAACAAAAACTCTTTCGGGCACCAAAATAATGCTGCGCGAGTGTTTCCTTAAAATTTTTGATAAAGTGCACCTACCCACTAACGGTCCAATAAGTCCAATTATCCTATTTTCCCATACCTTTCTTAAGCTTGAACATAAAACTGTGGTCATTCGAGCGCGAATTCCTATGGAATTATGAAGTATAAACGTACCGATTAAAAACAGTTGTAATCGTAGCTAACTGTGCTAATTCGTAGGTCATTTTATCAGCGTAATTGTTTTAGCTTATTATCCTATGTATTTTAAATCCAAACTTTATCCAACATTATTTATCTTTGTACGTTTATTTGATCTATCTTTATTTATTGTGTTTATTATTTTAAAATTGAATTGAAATCACAGTTATAGAAAGCGAGCTTATTTTAACATTTCAGCGGGAATATATCTTTTAGGGCATGCAAATTCTTTTAGATATATCGAAGGAAATAATTAAGGATCGCAAAAACTTCAGTGTCTGTATGTAATATCATAACTTTCTTTTTTTCGAACTCACTACGCTATTAACCAAGCAAGATCTTAACAGCTTCACCGGACTACAACAACTTTGTAGTGAATGGGTATGAACGTAAACACGTCACTTCAATCCAATTGTTTTAAATTTTTTTGCCCTTTTTTCTTTTTTTTTATTCCAGGTAATCTCCGAAACGGCTGAAATGATTTTGAGAGGAATTATACTGGCAGATAAATGAAGTTATAAGGACTAACTAATAATCTATGTATTTTAAACTAGGTGTCACCTGCGACTCGTCCGTCTGAGGTTTAGCAACGTCATATATTTCTCTGCACTAAATCGGAGTACCAATTACAATGTATTTAATCCTAATAGCCTAGGATCCATTTCGAGATTAATATATTGAACATATCGGAAAATAACAACAGTGCCATTTAATAAGCATTATTTGTTCTTAATAAAAAACTTAATTGAACTGAACTCCATATTTAACCATATTATGGTAGTGTAAATGACAAAAATAATGACGAAACACTGCTTATATAGATACTTAGATTCGTAATAAGTAGGAGAAGACAAACATAAGTATGTATTAAATTTACAGCTTTTGTTTTATACCATCTTTTGGATGGCAATATAACCTTATGCGTAAGCCAAACGCCATAAAGATTTATAACATCTACAAGAACTGACATAAAATAGGACGTAACTTTGCAATTGTAATAAGCATTAAGGGGATTAAATCTTGCCGCTAAAGTCAGAATTGTATCACAGAGTAAACCCCCATAACGTTTTCAAAAAGTCGGCGGGCAACAAAAATACCCTGGAATTGTGCCAAACTGGATCGCTTAAAGGCCGGAGGCGAATCACGAGAAATACCATAGCTCAATAGCAGGTATTGTTTTATGAGAGTATTCAGTAAACTCAGCAGAAATCCAATAATTATGTTGCATCGAAAACACGCATCCGAAAATGTTTTTAATTAACACCTGACACGAATATAGGTTGTAAGCGTTATTAATTATTTAATACTAGCGACCCCGGCGGACATTATCGTGCCCTGATAATAAAAAAACCTTGACTAATTATACCAAAACCTTCCTCATTAATCACTTCATCTACTGGTGAAAACCGTATGAAAAGCCGTACAGTAGTTTTTGAGTTTATCGCGAACAGACAGACAGACAGACAAATGTGGCAGAGGTCTTTGTTTTATAATATGTAGTGATTTGTTTCAAGAGCTTTACTTAATAATATCTGATTTATGAACTACTGACGCTTTGTAGAGTCTTTTATGTGTTTTCTAGTATTTACAGGATCTTATATCTTTCTCTAAGTCCTAGATTACCTCTAACCTCTTACATTCCGATCGGTTCAGCGATTTAGTCGTTATAAGGTAAGAAACTGACGGGGTTACTTTTGTATTCATAATATTAACAGCTTTTGCCCGCGATCTCACCCGCGTTAATGTATAATATACGAGCAAACAGACATTCGTGTTTTTAATATTAGTTACAATTCTGGATTATTGTACAGTTTTTGATTAAGTAGGAATATTTTTAAGTTTTTATTCGTATGTACAATTACGAATATGTAATTAATATCGCTATGTTATTTTTAATTACTCTTAAAATTTACTATGATTTATTGATTTGATATATTTATAGGTCGGCTCTCTCGGGGTAGTACCACCCACTCCCAGATAACTGACGTGAAGTAACAATTCTTGCATTGTTGCGTTTCGTTCGGTCAATGAGAGCGCCAGAGGCCCATCTCCCCTCTTCCTCCCCTGCCCACTCCTTCCCCCCTAAACACAGATTGACAACGCACTGACGACTCCCATGGTGTTGTTAGCATCTATGGACGTCGGTACTCACTTAACATCAGGTGAACCACCTGTTCGTTTGCCTCCTACCTTTTTTTAATGTTAAGTGATCACCACCGTCCATAGACACTTGCAACACCATAAAAGTCGCAAGTGCGTTGCCAGCCTGTGTTTGGGGGAGAGGAGTGGGGAAGGGGGATTGGGAGCTGTGGTGGGTCTCCGGTGCTCTCACTGACCGAACGAAACGCAACAATGCAAGCATTGTTACTTCACGTCGGTTTTCTGTGAGCGTGTGGTACTACCCCGGACGAGCCGACCCATTCATGCTGAAACCAGTAATGGCTTCAGCGTGGCTCTATCACTACTACTACACTACCTTATGAGTGTTTAATAATCTTTATTAGAGCTTTATTGAGGTAAGGAATCAAGTTATTATAATACACTCAATAGTAGTATTTTCAGTCACTAACTAATTAATATAACGAAAACTGCTGATATCGAATTAGACTTGCCATGCGATGTCGCACGCTTCAATTATTTTACCATTAATTTAGTTCTAGAAGCAATCACAGTTTTCAACAGAGGGTAAAGTTAGACAAGGAAAGGAGTGAGTGGAACACAAATCTTGCTTTTGTGCTAATATTTCTTGCAAACAGAAACGAAAGTATAGATAAAATTAAAACAATAATTTACTTTGATGGCAGCGCGTTTGTTACGAAATACAGTCTAGCGAACGCGTGAAGTAAACACCTTGTATTGTGGGGCTCTTATCTCAAGAGGCAAATTAGAGCAACCGCCTCTTTCCGCAACTTGGAACAAAACAAAATATAATGATAATATTTCTTAAGCGTCCCGTGAATGTATGAGTACATTTCTTTATGAGTCATTTTATACGAAGCAGGTAAAATGTGGAATAAGCCTAGAACTTATATTTTGGTTTAATACTACAGTACCTGGATGACCGAGCCTAGTTTGGTTCTATAAAAATACATTTTTAATTGCACTGGTGAACGATGAATTCATTGTTGCATTTACGAGGTTCTGAGCTGAGCTATTTTTACTTTTGACAGTTGCGGTTATATTTACTTTCACATTCTAGTTATATTTATCAATTGCCTGAAAATATAGGTAAAAAAGGGTTTCTATGAATTAAATCTATCTATGGATCGATTTATCGCCTCTGAAACCTCCTGCATACAAAATTTCATGGAAATCATTAGAGCCGTTTTCGAGATTCTAATTATATAGAAATATATAAGAATTGCTCGTTTAAAGGTCTAAGATTTCAGTCTTTATTCATCAACTTGATAATACATTTGTGAATATACTAATAGTAACAATTTTGTAATTAAATTTAAATGTATTCACATTTATAACCAAAGCATGCTCCAACAATAAATAAAATTTCAATAAATCCAAATAATTAACGATTTTACTGTAAAATGTTATAATGAACGATTTAACGATTAGATGCTCTAGAATATATTCTGAAATCGAAATGGAAATGGGCAGAACATGTTTCAAGGATGCAACCGGAAAGGTGGACTAAAGTTGCTACGATGTGGACGGGTCCAATCGGAAAAAGAAGAATATGTAGACCCAACACAAGATGGTCAGACAACCTTCGTTAAATAGCAACAGCTCAACGCAGCGAAAAATAGAGATACATGGTAGGAACTGGAGGAGGCCTTAAACCTGGTCCAAACCAAAATAGTTTATAATCACTTATAATATAACTTAGCTTAATAACATTACATTTTTATAACTTGTTTATTCTAACTAATGTACTTCCTTGGTTTTTTATTTATATATTATTATAATGTCTGATTATGGACTTGTAACATCATTATAAGCCACATGTTAACCGAATGCTAGCATATTACAACGATATTCAATATCTTAACACCGTGTTGTAGGATGTTTGGGAAACTAATGCGTTAAGGCATCGTTGTAGGACATCCAATGTTAGCTGATAACGTGAACTGAATCAACAAGCCAGGTGTGGAGCTGTGATATACAGGCTGCATATTAATTTGTGTACCTTGCCGCCTGCGTCCTATAGGTATTATTCAAACTTAATAGCCTGTTATTATGCGCCGGTTTACAGGGTTTCAATTTTATCATAGACTAGCTGTGCCCACGGTTCCGTCCGCGTATAACTTAATGTAAACGAAAACAGCGACTAATTAATATAAGCATCTGAATATATTAAGTCCATTTACTTATCTACTTTTCTCTCGTACTTAAGTCGCGTTGTCATTAAAATTACAATAACTTTTGATCGAGTTAATCCAAATGCCAAAGCTCACAATAGTTGTATTCGGACGCCCCTCGCCCGTTAAATGCTCGCATGAGCAAGTCAATGGTGAAAACGACTATTTCCTTTTTGATAGCCGTGGAATCGTCCACAAAGAACTTGTTCCATCGGGGCAAACCGTAAATCAAGTCTACTATCGCCAAGTACTCGAAAGACTACGAAAACGAGTCAACAGGGTGCCAGACATCGTTCGTAACTGGATCCTTCATCACGACAACGCGCCGTGCCACACCGCCCTTAGCGTGTTCCAGTATTTGGCATCTAAAGGGATCGCCGTGTTGCAACAGTCGCCTTATTTGCCCGATATGTCACCCTGTGACTTCTTTTTGTTCCCTAGAACAAATCCAGGCGGCCGTGACAAGGGTACTCGCGGACATCCCAGTCGAAGCGTTCCAGAAATGTTACGAAGCATGGAAAACGCGCTGGAATCGTTGTATAGCTGCCCAAGGGGACTACTTTGAAGGGGATGGCAGAGTTGTACAATAAATTTTAAATATAAGGTTTTTATGGAATCAGTCTTATTACTTAATTGTGATACCTTGTAAGTTACCTTTCATATAGAATAAGCAAATTCCTGAAATGTTGCCAATGGGAAATGCCATCGTGTGACAATTTTTTTATATCATAGGAGGCAAACGAATAGGTGGGTCACCTGTTGTTAAGTGATCACCACCATCCATAGACACTTGCAACACAAAGGGAGTTGCAAGCGCGTTGCCAGACTGTGTTTGGGGGAGGGGGAGTGTGAGAGGGGGACGGAAAGGGGTGGTGGGTATCCGGCGCTGTCACTGACCGAACGAAACGCAACAATGTAAGCACTGTTATTTCACGTCGGTTTTTTGTGGGTCGGGTGGTACTACCCTGGTTGAGCAGATTCATTCATGCTGAAACCAGTAATAGCTTCAGTGTGCCTCTACCTCCTGGCAAATAAAATACATAATTTTTAGTGCGTAAATGTAAAAATATCTTAAAGGATACATTTTAAAATAATAAAATAATCGACCTTCGTTGACCTTCAACTAGAAAGGTAACTAAAAACAATAAATACCCTAATATAAATTATATATACTTCAACATTTAAAAAAAAACTTAAAAAATAAGTTGCCAGTGCTTTTTCATAGTCATATTGCGGGGTAGTAGGGTTTTACAGCCCGACTGGGTTGCAACCAGCATGTATATGGCGAAAAAGCCCGTCATAGTGATTCGCTTCTGCGGGTCGCGTTTCGGGATCAGCCTGTGCATATCCAGCCTTTCGCTGGCCGGCATGACAGCGGCGACCGGCGATGGATAGTGTGCCACCCGGTGGTCGCCAATGTTTTTGGATTGTACTGTGCTTACCATTAGGCACAGCGCAGTCATTTTGCCGAGCTACAATAAAAAAAAATCATTTAAAAAAAATAACGTTCGGTATATATAAATTAATAATAACATATGCGTCAAGAATCGTTATTTAATTTAAGTTATTAATACAAAAACATTAAAACACAATATCAAAAATTAATCACGTCTATTTTCTGTTGAGACTGAAGTGTACGACGGATGGACCCGTCGAGATAATTCTTCGAAATTGTTTGAAGAGCTCTTTGTGCAAAATTTATGACATTCATTAGTCTAGTTGAATACGACACTTTTTGAAAGACGCGACGATGGTACTAATTGTAAGGATCCCCCAATTTGTCACGAAAATGTTTTTCTCGCGGTATTGGAGCTAAAAATAGAACGTCTTTCATTTCATAGCTATTGGACCATCAGTCTGCAACATATAAAAAAAAATCAAGAGAATTCAAGCTACCTAAATTAACAAGACAATTTTACAAACTTCTTCGACTGCGTAAATCGTTAAATGAATCAAATAGCAACGGCACGTTATAATGGACGTATTCTTGCGATATTTTAGATCCCTTAAGTTTTTTACCAAAAATTACGCTACGCTGGTTAATTAGCGTCAGGACGTCGCATCCCAGCTGTTGAGAAATGTTGGTAATTGCGGTCGAGTTATGGGCCTCGTTTAATTTTAACCACGAGGAAAACCCGCTTTCATTTCCTTGCCTTTTATTTCAAAACTATGTAAGGCGAGCATATTTTAAGACTAATTTTCTTTACAACGCTTTTAACTGCGGAATAAATATTTTAATACAGATTTATAGAAAATGGAATATGAAATCTGATATAACTTTATTTGATATACAAGTAAAACTAAACATGAAGTGACACTAACTAACATAAGGGACAAAAAATGTTACAAGATAGATATATACCAAAGCAGTATAAAATGAAGCGTGATTGCAGTTAAAAGATGATTAAATGAACTAAAAGTATACTAGAATAGCATAGAATCAAGCGTAGTTGAATTTAAAGGAAGAGACAAAGAAAGATTAAATAAAATCAATAGCACATTTTTTTTAATAGTGGGTCATCTGATGTTAAGAGATCACCACCGTCCATAGACACTAGCAACACCAGGGGAGTCGCAAGTGCGTTGCCAGCCTGTGTATAGGGGAGGGGTAAGGAAAGGACAAAGGGGATGGGAAAGAGGGAAAGGAGGCGCTCTCACTGACCGAACGAAACGCAATAATGCAAGCACTGTTACTTCACGTGGGTGTTCTGTGAGAGGGTAGTGCTACCCCGGACGAGACGACCCACCTTCACATTTTAACAATATTAATAAGATACGAAAAAAAAAGACATTGATGGTACCCTAGTAAACCAGAAGAAGCCGAGGTAGAATAAATGATGATATTAAAATAGAAGCCGTTCGGCATGGATCCTATTTGGAAGAAATAATAAAATACGTAAGCCTTCAGGAAAAGTCTTTGTCGAAGAACAAGTCGTATTAGAAACACCGTTTTTAAATAAATAAATATAAAATTAAGTAATTTTTAATTTGGTTTTGTAATCAGTATATACAAATGAATCACCCATGTAAAAAACATCAAATTCTCGAGACAATAAGTGAAATGTATTTTTTTTTTCATATGTACTTACAGCACTTCAATAATGCCATGTTAAAAATGTAAAGACAATACGCTCATTAATTTTATCGCGGTAATTAATATAAAACCCTCATACATCGCTTGTTTTGTGAGTGTTTTCCACGTCAAACACACGTATTACTAACAGAAGCGAGATAGGTCTGGGGCTACCCAGGCAGCCCTTGGCGCGCTCCTCTCGTTAAATTTTCACATGCACTTGACGGGCCGAGCTGGCTTACGTTAATTATGAAATCTCATTTGAGAGAGACCTGCACGTTTGAGTAATGATTCCTAAAATGAGAAATATTCGAACATGAAAGTTTCAATTTAAATCACGTCGGTGCTATTAAAAATGTTAAAATATGTTCCACATTTCCACTCAAATTGTTAACTCATTCATATATAATGCGTTTCATTAATCTTTAGTATAATTTTCCCTTATTCGACTCTTTTACACATTACTTGCGAAATAAACGGCATGGATTTTTAACAACTAAGATAACTAACTCCAGTATATACTATAGTTTTTTTTTCGAACTGACTACGCTATTATCCTAGTAAGGTCTTAACAGCTTCATCGAACTACTAAGGCGAGCGCTTAAGGCACTCTGCAGATTTAATTTTGACAACTAGTTCAAGGGTGCACGGCCCACCTCGGCTTCGACTGTTGCCTAGTTTATGGAATTCGCGACCTAATTGAGCTAACCTAAACTAAGCTACATATTCATACGTATATAAGTTAGTGAGATATATATATGTATAACAAGCATATATACCTCAATAACTCTTATATGTATTTCATGTCGGATTTTTTTTTGTCTGAACTAATTCAGTTCGATAAGGGAAAAAATAAAACCCTTCCACTTCCATGTCTAAGCATGTGTGCGTGCACGTGTGTGGAGGTGATATGTGTGATGTTGTTGCAGTGATACTCAAAGGCTCCACGCCGAGGGAACGGACCTAGGCTTGATCTGCTGCCGAGAGGGACCCAGTCTGGTGTGCGGGAGCGAAATTTACCCCCAGACCACGGTGGCGTGATCTGTGGTTACGCGTGCGTGGACGTGCACACGCTTTGTTTGAAGAGACAGGCTGGTACTGATCGTTCGCTGCTGTTATATCATCGGGAGTATCGGTAAAAATATATTATGGTTTATTAACTACAGCAGTCACTAACGCTCACGTAATTATAATTATCGCTAGTAGTTAGGCTAGCTAATATAATAATAAAATAGTTATAATTACCATTTTAATGATTCGTATAATTGTATGTGTATAAATAAATACAATTTTATACGTGTATAAAAATTTGATTCTTAACCGCTTATAAATTCTTAAATTCGCTTATAAATGTGTAATAAATTTTACAACTAGTGGGGTCAGCAACAATATTTTCCTCTTCAATTGTTCTCTATCAGCTATCAAATATGTGTTGACAGTTGTCAGTCACAAATATCAGATTTCCTGTAAGTCGCTCATACCTTCTTTAGTTTTTCCTTACTCTAATATCCGTCTACTTTATGATTAATGCCCTACTGGTTATATAACGTTCATATCTTCTCGAGAAGTGCTTATAATATGCTAACTCATTATGTCTCAACTCGTTTGTTATTGGTGCTATCTCCATACATCCTTTAAAATTCGTATTCCTATTCTTATCGATTCTTGTGATAGCATTTACATTTTTCTATCTATCTCTTTCATAGTTCAGCTTTAAAATCCAATTTTACAATTGATAAGGAATAATAATTACATTGAATTCTGTAACTAAGCAATTTATTAATAAACCTAGTCCTTGAAACAACGAAAACACTTTCTGCCAACGTAATATCAATAAAGCCTCTTGTCTGTAATATCAGCGTAAATACAATGAACGAAAATAATAGTCGACACCTGACTCTTTAGCACCGTAAAACAACATCGTAGAGATAAAAATGAAAGACAATTTGACAAAAACACCGAGACAGTTGAAATGTTCAATATAACTGACGCAGGTCGTTAACGTTTCGATATTTTACACAGGATATTGAGTGCCGCATTATTTTGTACCTCAAACGTGTATAAAATCTTTTGACTACGGTTCTCCTACATGATAGATGGGCTCCCTCAACTGATTTTCCTTTCTCCGCTATGAAATTTTTCAACTTAAACGATAAGGGCGCTCCGCGATTTTATGCCCCTCTATAAATATAATAATGATTTATAGCCCCATTTATATCGGTACTGCTGAGGGATTTTAGCTTGAAATACCCAATATGAACACTTACGTTATATGTATTAATGAATTACTGAAAACTTGAATAAGGCCTTGATTCATTGAAATAAAAGGTTTCTTGGAAATCATAATGAATAATTCTAAATAAAGAAAATAACTTTTGTTAATCCTTAATGTCTGTTAAAAGGAATTTAATTTAATTTTAAGTACAAAAAGAAAGTGAGTTGAAGTTTTATTTCTCTGTAATTACTTTTTACTTAATTTTTGTATATTCACAAAGCCCTATTACCACATTATTGTTGAACCTCAAATATTGAAGTTCAAGTAATGGTTAAACTATTTTATATTTTCTATAGTATATGAATAAATTATACAATAGACTTAATTTAAACTTCTCACATTATTTCAGTTATTAACTAGAAGTAAATAAAACCAATGAAGTACCAAATTAACGTTGTTGTGAAGAAACCTTTATTTTGTATCATTATTGTGTTTAGAATAAAACATTATGTTATACGAGTACACAACATTTAATACACTTTAATATTATATGAACATGTCGCTGTGAATCTTGAGTTTATGCGAGTAATAACGGTCTATTGTAAATACTATTGACCTTATACTTACTAAATAACTATTACTTAAGTGTTATTAGTTGTTTATTATTGACAGAATTAAAAATGGCGGTTGACCACTAGTCACGATATTTTCTTGTTTTGTCAGACTGTACACGTATCACGTATATGTAGATACTAATTAGTTCCCGTCTGCTTCTATGGGCAGAAAAAATGGCACTGTCAATCGAATATAAAAAATAAGTAGCCTAGGACCATCTACGAAAAATTATGCATCGAATGGTCAGTCTTATGTTGATACGTTCAATATTTAAGACGACATTAAATCGCGACTCGATCGATGTTGCTAGTGTCTATAGACGGCGGTGATCACTTAATATCAGGTGACCAGCCTGTTCGTTTGCCTCCAACAATAAAAAATAATCTCTCATTTTGTGCATGTTGTGTTTACATTTAGCAGAGTCCATGTCAATTTCTGTTCATCGAACTCAGTTTTGTGAACCTTAAATAAATAAATAAATGTTGGTAGAACACAGCAGTATTCTGATTACTCGGTTCGACGTTTATTAATTTTTTTTTCCATAATGCGTCAATACCGTAGCTCATAAATTGTTGAACCAATGAAACACGTAAGCGACTGTCATTTATATGAACCCATAAATAAATTTCAACATGCGGATCTCGCAAAACGTCGCTACACAAATATATAGGGGTTGGATCACATTAATCTCCAACATACTACGCACAATTGTATAAATGAAGGATTTATACAATTCCGCGTATGCCGGATCCAATATAACTCTCTGCAACTAATATTTTATGACTTGCCTACATTTAGTATTTAAGGATTAGGCTTTCATATTTCAAAACGTTGTTCGTAATGTATTATTTTTTAATTATAAATTATACAGCTTAACTTGTTTTAGTTTGTAGCATAAGTTTATTTCTGAACGTGTTAATTTTTGTATTACCGAAATAATTTAGATCTGTATAAATATTTTTGCAGTGAAACTTTTTATGAGACCATAGAGAATAATTATCGTCACACATTATGCATGCGTTAAAGGTAAGGTGTATAATATTTGTGTGTATGAGTAAGCATATAAAGTGTCTGTCTGAGTCAAGTAGTATTCAAAAATAAGTAAATGCTTGGTTAAGTATTTAAATACTATGGGACTTCGTACAGTACGAGTATATAGTTTATGAGCATTCTTATTTATATACCAGGTGACTGTTTAAAGTTTAACACCCTTCAATCGTAGGGTAAGTTCATGGTCACATTTAACATATTCAAATTCGATATATTCTTTTGTATTTCTTTGGCCTCAACTAGAATTTTTAAAAACTTATATGTTTAATTTAATTTTTCTTTGTTTTAATAATTGTACTTTCTCTTCTTGTTTATACATGTTGTTTTCACAATTAGCAGAGTTTGTGTTCATTTTTGTTCTGTGGACCTTAAATAAAGAAATAAAACACATACAATAATAATATAATAATATCAAAACAAATACTAATAAACAACAAAGATAACCTTAGTTGAAGTTTGTTCTAAAGCTTTTAAAAGTATGAGAACGATACCTAGCTTCAAGGAACAAAATTTAAAGGGCAATTTTCAAGGTTCATCATTACGTAACTTTTTATCGTGGGAAAGCCGGACGGTCGAACAAAGGGAAGCGGTACGCGGGTCGAGGTGCGGGAGATAGTCTGGACTGCGAGGCAGGGCGTGATTCATTTATTACACCAGTTCGTTTTTTGCGTAAATCAGCTGATGATGAGTATATATGAGTTTTGCGTTTCTCGAGATAACTAGGTCAAATATTAAGCACCTACTTTTTAATTAGTAGAATTAATCCGTGAAAATATGCAAATCCAGTAGAGTATCTGTAAATAACTATATAGCTACTACCACCATGTATTTGTTGAGAAACTGTATATCCATCAAGTTGATCAAAAGATCTATAAATCTCTAGGTGATATAGCGTAGTTACTCTGTAGTACTTTTAAGGTTTACCCGCTGGTTGATATTCTTGGTAAGTTTTCAGTAGGTATATCACCAACTCAATACATTCACACATTAGATTGTGAAAAAAAATAACCAGATTGAAATATAACGATAGATGTTTCAGAAAAATATTAAGTAGTACTGAGACAGACTAATATTAGAAAAGAAAAAGGTAATGCAAAATCCCTAAAAGAAACCACATAAATCAAGCATCAAACCAAAATACTCAACAAATGTATTTTAAGTTTTTGTATCGTGTTATAGCTCTGGGGCATTTGATCGCAATCTTATCTGAGGTTGAGTCACGTTGTTGTTGAAGTATTAAAAATCTGTACTAATATTTACTACAACTCGAGGATTTTAAGTACAAACAAGCAAGAAGTAATATAATATGCATACATTCGTACGCACACTGAATTATCAAAGCTTCAAAACGTAAACTAGCTACCCGCCTCGGTTATTCTAATGAAAAAAATGAGATCCAATCTTTCTTTTAGAGTATAAACATGTAGTGAAATAAAATGGTGACCGAGCAAATAAACTATTTTTAAAGACTGAACTTATTTTAATGGTGGTAGAGCCACGCCGAGACTGTTACTGGTTTCAGCACGAATGGGTCGGCTCGTCCGGTGTAGTACCCCCTTCTCATAGAAAACCAACGTGAAGTAACAATGCTTGCATTGTTCCGTTTCGTTCGGTCAGTGAGAGCGTTGGACACCCACCTCCCCTCTCTCTCCTCTTCCTCTCCCTCCCCTAACCCTTCTCTTCAAAAGGTGGCAACGCACTTGCGACTCCTCTGGTGTTGTTAGTGTCCATGGACGGTGATGATAGCTTAACATCAGCTGACCCACATGTTCGTTTGCCACCTGACATAAAAAAAAAAAATACTATCTCCTGTCTCACTCACTCACTCACTGTTTATATGGACATTTTTTAATTCTAAATATTCACTTTTTCGTATGGTTTTTCATATATTTTCTTTTATATAAACCGTGTCCTGATAGTTACAAACACAACAAAACAATTAGCCGAATAGGTTCGGCAGTTTTGATGTGACAAACTTACACATTCGGCAATTGATTTTTGTCTATATAGATTAATTTGTTCACAGAATCATGACATTTAAAACTGTTTATCTGACCTAGTAATTACACTATGATTGAAGCAATTCCCAAGCCATCAGATCGAAGGGACACGTCAATATTGGATGTGCACATTATCTAATTTCTCCAGAGTAAGAACACTTATGCCGCAATTAGTTCCGTCTGTCGAAATGTCGCATGTAGTTCAACGTAAATCTAATTGTCCCCATCAACCACGACACCTACTAACCTTGTTTTACCGAAGCAATAAGTTTATTTAACAACTTCGAGGTCGTTTATTCATACGGAATTTACTGTTGTGACAAGTTCTAATAATCTATACCTACTAATATTATAAAGAGGTAAAGTTTGTGAGTTTGTTACGTTGTGGCGTTGTAAGGGGTAATCTCAGAAACTACTAGTCCGATTTGAATAATTCTTTCAGTGTTATATAGCTCATTCATCGAGAATGGTTATAGGCTATATCAGGGTATATCATTACGCTGAGGCGAAAAGGAGCGGAGCACAGATGAAAAATGTTTCAAAATCGAGATGTTTTTTTCTTTTTGAGAGCTTCTGTTGTGCGTCAGCGTTATCCCAGAGTAGTAACTATTACTACGCGGACGAAGTTGCGGGCAGGGGCTATAATATTATAAAGAGTTAAAGTTTGTGATTTCGTGACGTTGTAGGGGTAATCTCAATTGCACGGGTCCGGCGGATGAGGGGGGGCAGCCGGTGTGTACCCGGTCTGTCCCTCTATAGGTAGGAGCCCGGCGGTCACCTTCCGCCGGGCGGACCGTGGGGGCGCTACAAGGTTGATTAGCTCGAACGATCCCTTGCCGCCCCCACAAAACGGTCTGTCGGTACACCGTGGGGTTTTAGTCCGTGCGACTCGGACATAACCCACCCTCTCCCCCGGGAGGGTGGCGTATCCATAAGGGATTTCCCCACGTTAAAAAAAAGGGGGTAATTTCAGGAACAACGAAACCGATTTTGAAAATTTTCTTACCAGTAGAAAACCACGTTATTTGTGAGTGTCATAGATTATATATCATCACACTAAGAACAATAGGAGCGGAGCAACAATGAAAAATGTTTTAAAAACGGGACATTTTTGCTTTTGAGAGCTTCCGCTGCGACTTAGCGTAAAATGACTTTTTCACGCGTATGATATCGCGGGCAGAAGCTATTAACTAATTATATTATCTATACTAATATTATAAATAGGTAAAGTTTGTGAGGTTGTAGGGGGTAATATCTGGGGAGTCGGAGAAAAAATGGTCGAACGAAAACGTTTCTTACGACCGCTGCCTTAACTATTAGAGATATATGATTGAGTTCTAGAGAAAAGTTGTTGCTTGATAATGCCTATTACCGCCCAACGAAGTGGGCACGGGTCGGCTAGTGTTATAAGTGAAAATGTTAAAATATTTAAATGAAAAAAGAGAATTTATTTTGATTATTTGCATCATTTGTGATAATGATAATGCACAAAAACGATATCCACCACTACGAGTAGAATCCATCGAATGTCATCATCATCTCCAGTTAAAATACTTTAAAGGTTGTTAGTATTTGACTACGATCTTATCTGGTTGTCAATGACGATTTGGTCTGAAATAGTAAACATGCTAAACCCAGAGGAGTGCTGGCTTTCAAGTGGAGCAGCTGAAACGCACCAACAGTTGCTTAGTGACATATTTTCAACTAGAGGGTGTCAGCTAGCTAGGCGAACGTAGAGAAAGCTCTAGCATCATGCCACGGGGTAAGTAGGGATGTCGAATAACATCTAAGACTTGAGACACTCAAGTCAACCTTACCTGCACGTGGTACACCCTGCTGAATAACGAATGAGGCAATGGCGATAGCGGGGTGGTAGGGTTTTACAGCCTGACTGGGTCGCAACCATCATGTATATGCGTAAAAGCCCGTCATAGTGATTCGCTTCTGCGCGTCACGTTTCGGGATCAGCCTGTGCATATCCTGCTTTTCGCAGGCCGGCATGACAGCGGCGACTGGCGATGGATAATGTGTCACTCAGTGGTCGCCATTGTTTTTGAATTGTGCTGTGCTTACCATCAGGCACAGTGCAGTCATTTTGCCGTGCTACAATAAAAAAAAATAGGGTTTCATCACATGTTTTCCTTCAACGAAAGTTCAGATTCAGTTGCTAGGATTCGTACCTACGTCCATCGACACGGTGTCCAAACACACTATCAACTAAGCCAAAGAGTTCTATCGATTGTTGTAAAGTACCATTTAATCATTAGGAATTCTAGCACTTTACAGAACTTGACAGGCTCTGAGCAACGAATTTCCGCTTAGAAATATATTATTACTATTTTTTTTGTGTCATAGGTGGCAAACGAACAGGCGGGTCACCTGATGTTAAGTGTTCACCGTCGTCCATGGACACTAGCAACACCAGGGGAGTCGCTGGTGCGTTGCCAGCCTGTGTTTGGCGGGAGGATGGGATAAGGAGTGAGAAGGGGAAGGGGAGTGAGGCGAGGTGTGCCTTCGGCGCCCTCACTCACCGAAATAATAGTTGGACAGAGAATTAATAGGTTAATAATTAATAGGTTAATTAATAGGTTTCCCATTTATATATTTTTCTACGAGTATATGTCACTTAATAGGAGGCAGGTCACGACAATTTTACCTGACTAGCATACATTTGGTATAACACGGCAGATTTGGGCATATCGTATTTACCAGTTGACCAATATCAAGCGTGTTAGTAAGAATGTGTACCTTCTGTACTGTACGGTCTGGTAACACCATGCGTATAATTATAAATTCATAACAATGACTTCCTTTTTCTTTATCATTTAGGTGTTGTAGTATGTGCCGTGATGTACAAGTGATGAATAGCACATCCCCTACATGGATATCGCAAAAGGTGACTAATTCCATCAAAGACCCAAACATGAAGTTACACATATTGGAGAGACGAGCTGCAACCGTAGAAATAGGAAAATTGTGGTGATAAACTCGGAGGTGGAAGCCCATTTGGGCGCAAGTAGAGTTTATTTCGATATATGTGCCAAATTTCTGCAGTCGATTCGGTACTACACGTATCGACTTGTCGTAAGGTAAGAACGAGAGGGTAACGTAGGCCTTGGGTAACTTACGTTTCCTCAGTTGTGTCCCAGGTAATAGAAAGAGTCTGTGAAGAGAACACTTCACCCACATCAGATTATCTACGAAGAAATCAATACGTTTATGGTGCTTAAATCGTCTTTTGTAGACGTATATATATATATATATATTGTAGTATAATACATCTGGGCTTGCAAAAACGCATAACTGTGATGCCTTAGGATGGATTATAGATTCGCTGTGATTATAATCTGATATAACACAGGCACTTTATAATTGATATCAGCTTTTGCTTGCAATTTCGATCACGTTAATGTTTAACCTATTTCTTGGAAATTAGTATTTCTTTTAAATTAGTATTACTTTTTCTCTGGATGAAAGATTCCGTATGTCCTTTTCTGTAAGTAATAAACAAACTGACTTTCGCATTTATAATATCCGTTAGGTCTACTTACGATCAAAGTAAGTAAGTAAGGGTTATTGTAAGTCCTTTAAGTGCATATGTATTTGCTTTATTTTAAATGTATAAATGAAAGCATTTCCTTTTATAAGTTAAGACACGTTTTAGCTGTGCGATGAATTAGAAATATTCGAGTGTCCCAATACAAACGAAATGTTTCAATAAAATATTTTCATATTTCACCAAAAAAGCCACTTACTTAGATTAATTTGATTTCCTCAGAAGTACATCCTTAAAATACACTTCAGAAGCAACTTTTATTTCTCTCAATGGCTCTTGATAATCGAGATACTGTTATGAGAAAAGAAAGTTCTCTGAGTTCACAAGAAACGGTTCTGGTGAACTTTTATTAACTCATTTTCTACTTTTGAAAAGTGGTCGAACGGAAAACGCTGCAGTATGTTTAACATTTTATTTACTTGTAACAAGGCAATTATCGTAAATTTATTTGGAATAACTTAGTTCTTGCGAATTCTTACGTATGAAAATGTTGTTCTTCCTCAAGAATAAGGAGTTTTATTGACTTAAAATTAACTTTTCCAATTCTTATCGAGGTCATTAGGTTTGTTTACGTCTTCCTTACTTTCTTACTAATATTATAAATGGGAATATGATTTTGTTTCTTACAATTTTAGGGCTTATTTACACACCTGCTTACCATAACATTTTGTATACATGATATCAGGCATAATGGACATGGAGTATACTCCATGCTATATATAGCATATAGAAAAATAGTACTGATCTCGAGAGATAAGTGACATCTAGATTAAAACGAGCGAAGCTGCGAGCAAAAGCTAGTCTGCTATAATATAAAGTAGAATGTTTTAAATGCATATTCTATCTATCATATCATTTTCTTCTATTATTATTAATACGTTTAAATTAGCTTGTCTTGTATGTGTATTTGCAAATTTATGAATGTATTTTTCAGTTACTTCTGAATAATTAAAAAAAATTACATATATTCGATGATAATATAATAATCTCATTACCTTGTTCTACTGTGTCCTAATTATTAATTTTACAAATTATATGTATGGATTGACACCAAATAAGGAAATTTCGTTTCGATCCAAAAAAATAAACACATTTAAGACAATGACAACAGAAAAATAAATTAAAGTAATTAAAATAAATAAATTAAATAGTAATTAAAAAAAAAAGTAATTGTCATATTTATTTCCTCTTTAATTCATATTCTCGTAAAAGTATGTGGTTTTGTATCTTTTTAGTAATTAACGCTTAAGGAGGTAGAATAGAAGTAATTCATAGATAGTTTTCATAGATACTGGTTTATGTTATATTAAAATCCTTAGCCCACTTTCCTTGAGGCTGCGTCATAGAAATTAGGATAATAAAAAAACGGTAACCATGCCAACAATTCATTTAATAAACCGGTTCCTACTTCTATAATATAATAATAAAAATTACTACCACTATTTATTATGTATAATATTAAAATAACTACATACTAAGCATCTATTGTATAAATTCACGTAAACTCTACTTTTAAGCAAATTGTCCTCGTGTAAGCATCTATTAATTTACTATCAATATTCGTTAGAATATTAAACATTTAGTAATAATTTAGAATACATTATTTATATCGTTTTTAGATAAGTTAACGAGAATAACTAAGGCTAACAACTCACGAAGCGATTTATATCCGCGCCCGCCGCGGTGTTGTAACTGCGGTTTTATTTGTATACTCATGAAACTGGTTATTTACGCGGTTACGCAGCCGTCGCGGATGAGATCATCGTCCACAAACGTGTCGAGTGATGATTGCACGACCGGCGGTTGTAAGACGGGTGTTTAAACGATCAGGTAAGGTCCAGACTGTCAGGTCGTCCGCCAACCGAACGCAGAGCGTGCGGGCGCAACCCGCCAAGGCTGCGGGTAACCACGGCTCGCGCGATTCTACTAGTTACCGCCGGTGCAGCGGGAAACGCAAACAACTGCGGGCGTAAAACGTATCGTGAGATTGGCTTTCATTTTTTACATCTATATCCCTACAGCAGCTGCGGGCCCGCAACGCGGCGGACGCGGATAAAAACCGCTTCGTGAGTCCTTAGCCTTACCTACTGTTCAACTTAAATATTATTTTACGCTAAGTGATCTAAAGAAAGTTTACGACTCTTAGACATTCCTAATAAAATGTTATCAGTAGACGCAGTAGTTGAATCTTGTAAGATATCATCTTTACTAACCATTGACTGGTAATCGTTCATTTCTGACCAAGCGGGATCCGATTTCGCAATTCTCTTTCTCTCCTTTATTTTAGTGTATAATAAAACAGATACCATTACAAAAAATACTATAACACCCAATACACAGCCTACTATTAAGCCGAGGCGGCGGTTTAAAATTGATGATAGACCGATTTTTTTATTGGACTTAAATTTGACTATAGCCTGTTTTCTGAAAGTGTTAAATGAAACACATTCACTAGATGGAGAGCGTCGTAAAGTAGCTGCGGCGATGTCTTGACTGATTCTAGCGGTATGATTTATATTATCATCAAGGATAGTAATATTGAAATCAGAATCTATATTGTCTTCATATTCCATCGGATCATCAGCTAATGTGATGATACATACAACGTAATTCATATTAGGCTCTAGATCCGTTATACGTGTTGAGACTTCGTTCTTTTCCAAATATTTTGAATTTACCTGAAAATATAACTGTATATTAAATTTTGATTTATCTTACACCTTACGTTTGGACTCTAAATGAACTTAGCTTAAACAATTCATTAAAAGAAATTAAAATTCATACAGAGATACATTTACTATTAAAATCATAGTATGCAATAATAACTCGTAAGCCATAAATAAATAAATAAATTAGGCACCGACATACCATAGTTTAGCTTTGACCTTTAATCTCATTAAAATATCCAGTCTCCTGAATCAGGGTAATGAAGATACGGTAAATTAATTGTACAGGCAATTTAATGGAGAATATTTTTTTAAATCATCAAATGAGTCTACTTTTTAGCACAATTTGAGATAAAAGCACTGCCTCTGTAGTCACCTAAAGATTTACTTACATCAGAATTTTCATCTTCTCCATAGTAAAGAATCTGCAAAGCTTTTATAGCAGTACGGTTCCGTATAAACCATGATACTGACACTGAGTTATCCTTATGTTTGTCAACTGATAGTTGAGATATCACAGGGATATTACACTTTTCCTTTGGATACTCATTATTTAGGCACGTTACTGAACTCGCTTTTATTATCTTAGGGTGATCTTGGATCCATAACCAGGTATTATCCTTTTGACAGTTACATATTATAATATTATCTGTAAAACAAGACAATAAATTAACAAATAAGAAATTATTTGCTTAAAGGATTATTATTATTATTAATTTATTTATATTTGAAATTTACATTCTTTCCTAAATTTTTCACAAATTTTTTAACTTGGATTGATTAAAAATATATTTAAATTATCGCCTATACATATACTTATATATCCATAGATATATAGGTATATCCTATAGTATGTAAAGTATATCGGTTTTCAGTTGTCAAAGTAATAGAGTTTCTTTGCAAATGACGATATAAGTTAAAAGCAGATATGTTTTTTTTTAACTTAGATCGTAATTTATGTAGCTAAATAACTTTCAGTATCATAATCTTTATCGATTTCCAGGAGACCTTGCGACTCACTGTTCAGTTTTTCTTCTATCAAAAAACTTTCAAACTTTTCTAATAGCTTCATCAAAAGAATCAGTAATTTAATGTTATATTAGTATATACTGTATATATTAATAAACATCAAACTATTAAAAATTATTAGCTGTGTCATCAAATTCGTATTGGTAAATTAATAAATCGTCAAATGTTGAAACTTCCTTTATGCATTCGAGAGGGAGTGAAGTTTAAGAAGATGTCCACAAATTGGTTATATAAATAGTCCAAGCTCGGTAAGCTGAATTCAAGAAGACGAAAATCAGTCTGTCTCTAGCTTTTACATGTTACAACCTTAAATCATCACATCTTTTAACATTAGGTAAGATTATAGTGAAGCGTCAAAACTTCGAGAATTCGTTTTTAACTTTACCAAACAAAGCGTCACAGAAAACTCTGGTAATTTTTCGCAACTGAAATTTCAGTCAATTGTTATTCAAAATATTTACATTTATTATAACACCACAAAATACCTACCTCTTATAAATATCTCCTGTATATGGCTTTCAATAGAGCTCAATAATTCTAATGGTATTGTTTGAAGTTTATTATGTTCTAAGTTAATTTGAATTATTTTGTTTAGATATCTGAATGCAGTAACTGATATATATTTTATATTGTTGTAACTTAAATTCAATACTGTAAGCTCTTTTAAGTTTATTAGATCTTCGTTAAGAATGTTTTGTACCTTGTTGTGGGAGAGGTCTAAAAGTTTTAAACCGTTCAACTCTTCGGCGAAAGATTCAATTGACTCAATATTGTTATTTGATAAACACAATGTTCTCAATTTGGTTAAACCCCGAAAATTACTTGTTTTAAGTTGCGAAATCCTATTATAACTCAGATCTAAGTTTTCTAGAAGCGATAATTTTGCAAAGGGACTAATCGATAATCGGCGAATTTGATTAAATTTCAGGTAAAGGTGACGTAAACTAGTAAACAATTCAAAAGTGATATCATCGATATTACTCATATTGGTAGAACAAATATAAAGTTCGAATAAATTTGTTACCAGTGAATTATTGGATATCATATTAGACACTTTCCACGATACTGCAGGATTTCGGCTCAAATCTATATTTATTAACGATATTCCAAATCTTTTATAGGAAACTAAAAAATCAAACTGTATGATATAATTATTCGATATATTTATATACAGAATATTAGGGAATATATCAAATAAAAACAATGGTACATTATCTAATCTATTGTAACTAATATCAAAAGATGTTAAGTCACTGAATTCTAATTTTTTTCGTGCTGTTATAGAATTTATTTCATTTTTTCTTAGTATTAAATACTTTAATCTTGTTAGTTTTTCAAGGCCACTTAGTTCTATTCTTGGTAATAGATTATCTGCAATATCTAAGGTCTCGACGTTTGTAAAATTATTAAAAGTATCATATGGCACATAGTCTAAAAAATTATTACTAATATTGAACTCTAAAATAGAGTTACCTGGATTAAATAAATTTGGAGGAATTGCACTGATTATATTTTGTGCCAGATTAAGTCTTAGTAAATTTTTATTAGAATTAAATGTTCCTTCAAAAATATGCTCTATATTGCAATGTTCCAAAAGCAAAACTTCTAAAAGAGGAAGTTGAGAGAACGAGTCTAGTGGTAAATAATTAAAAATATTGTAAGATAGTGCTAAATATTTTAATCCGGAAATATTGATTGAAGCTAAATCATTCGCTTTTATAGAATTATTTTTAAGTGAAAGCGATTTGAGATTATTTAAGCCTAAAAAGGTGTCGCTTTCTATGTGTTCTATAACACAATTATCCAAAAATAATGAGCTGAGTGGCAAACCTTGCTGAAAAGTATTTTTGTGAAGTACTTTTAAAGGATTATAAGATAAATTTAGGCTCCGAAGTTTCTTCAGAGTATCGAATGCCATATCGAATATAAATAATATCGTATTGTATGAAATATCCAAATCCTCTAACTCTCCTAAGCCAAAAAAAGTGTAATTCGTTATATTACCTAGAAAATTATACTGAAGATCTAAATACCTTGTGGAATTTATATATTGTAATGAAAAGTCTTCAATTATGGAGATTTCGTTATTGTTAAGTTCGAGTCGAGTGACAGCGCTTAAATTACGAAATGTATTGTTTGTTATAAATTTTATACGATTAGATTTCAAACTTAAATAGTCCAACATTTTTTGGGAGTGAAGTAAAAAATTATTTATCATAGATAACGAATTGAATCCTAAATGTAACGTGAGTAAATTTGACCTAATTTTTGGCAAAACATTGTTCAAATCTATGAGGTAATTATTATGCAGGCTGAGGTATTTTAAATGTTTCATATTTGCAAATGCTCCTGACTCAATAAAAGTGATTTCATTGTGGTCCAAATACATATCTTCCACTTTAAGAGTATTTAGGAAATTGTACTTAGAAATAACTTTTAGTTTATTATTATTTAATCGGATTTCATTAATATTAATTAAAGATTCTAAAGTGTAATTATTTATTTCAGAAAACATATTATTGTCTAGTCTTATTTTCATTATACTTCTATTATTTATAAAAATATTTTGTGGCACTTGATTCAGATAATTAAATTCTAAATGAAGCTTAACTATACTTTCTAGATTACTAAAGCTCTCACTGTGTATATTACTTATACAATTTTTATCTAAGTGTATTGCTTTAATTTTATATGAATTAAGAAAAGAGTCTATTGGCACATCCAAAATATTATTATGACTTAATACTACTTCAGAGAGTGAAGGTAAGTTACAAAATAACCCATGAATATGATGTAGATGATTATAACTCAAATCAACAAATTCCAAAAATTGGTTGTTCTGAAAAATATAAGGATTCAACACTTTTATTCTATTATAACTCAAGTCTAAGGATTTTAAATTAATTAATGAATGAAAGGCTTTATAATGTACGCTGTTAATAAAATTAAAATGAAAAGATAAAGTCACGAGGGACGGACAAAATTTAAGGCAGTCTTCTGAAATAAATTCAAAATTATTGGAATTTAAATTTAGGTCCTCTAGAGATATTAAGTCTGAATTTTCGATGCTAGGGAATGAAGCAATTTCATTCCAAGCTAGTGTCAACGATTGAAGATGTCTCAGGTTTGCAAGAGCCATTATTGGAAACGTTGTAAGATTGTTCTCACTCAAATCTATTTTAGACAGAGACAGTTCCAGGCTAGAGAAAGCAGTATCTGAAATATCACGTAATATATTTGCCTTTATATTCAATTTCACTAGTGGAAGACCATAAAAACTGTAACTCGCTATCTCTTCAATATAATTAGACATCAATTCGATTGACGTTAACTTCAACATTCCTGTTAATGCTTTCTGAGGAATAGCATTCAATTTGCTCGATGCGATAGTTAGTGTTTCAAGGCACTTTCTCAACGGCATAAATGTTTCATCTCCTATATCATTTATGTTTGTTCTTGATATATGAATATGTTTTATGCAAACGCCTTGAGGTATAAAATAGGGTGCTAAGGCATTTTCGTTGTCATCGAGATCATAAACAGAAAGCGAATGTATATCAGACACACTTTTGAGTGCGGCTTTTATATCTTTTATATCTGTGTATTGGCAGTCAAGGAACATGCCTGCAATGTAGAAATACTTTATATTAAAATGGGGAACATGTGTTTTAATCTTATTTACTTATATAGATAGGAAAAATATAATCTTACCAATTTCAAAAGTATAACAAGAACATTTATTAGTTCCTGTTAGGTCTGGACATCCCAAGGTATTTTGAGCTCGCAAAACGGAGGGTAAAACAAGTAATAATGGAATAATTTGCAAAACGTCCCGGTCATTTTTCCTCGTCTTGTGGCATACAATTTTTTTCATAGTTACATTATAATAAAAATATATTTACATCTTACTTATACTTTTTTGTATATCTGTAACCAAACATAGAAACTGAATAATCCCGTAGTTATATAAAAAATATCCAAGATTTACTATGTAGTTTTGGTATTATTAATATATGAATAAAAACTTTAAAAAATAATAATACACATAATCATAATGATCTATAATAATTGTATAATTCTATGAACTTTACATTTAAAAGCATATGTAGGTATTTATGTTAAATTAAAAATAGCAGTAAAGTATACTTGGATATAAAGAAGTAGGATAAAATAAGATAATAAATAATAAAAATATATTCGAATTTTTAATATATAGTCCCGAAGGAATTTCTGCGTCCTTGCGTCAATTTCACACACCTATATGTAATGTGTTAACTGTTAAGTCTCGATTAAAAAAAGGTCTGAATAGGATATTACTTCTGTGTCCAAATATATTTTATATTGAATCATAAATTGTAAAATAATATAAATTTATTAAAATTTCATTTTAAATACTTAAAAATATTCATTACACATACATGTTTTATTCAAACGTAATCTATTATAGCGTATGGAGTCGGCTGAAATTCAAAATGGCGCATGACGTGCGTCAAACGGAACGTTGAAAACATTTGTCCTTGACATACCCTTGATATCATTTTCAATTATTATCATTAATATGTTTATGGAAACTTAATTTCATTTAAATTTATTTTATATGTATATTTGTATATACATATTTGTATATGTATAAAATAGCTTGTAATAAATTCTAAATACGGTTAAACGTATCGTTTTCTATACTACCAATTTTAGTTCCACCCCTTTTCCGTTAGGTGCACTGTAAAGAGATAAATAAAGATAACGTTATTTAAATATAAATTTTATAGACACTATATACACATACTTCATTATAATTAATGTACATATATATTGTGTTTGTTTGTAATTAGTTTTTTTTAATTCATTTATTTTACTTATAAGGAAGAAATAGATTTGTTAAGTATTGATTCACTGCTTTACTTGTTCACTCAATGTACGTAGTTCGACGCGACGTTACTTAAAATCAGTGAATGGATGCGCCATTGGAAATAATAACTACCCAGATTTTGAATAGGAAGCACTGTATGTATCATCTAGTATACTACGTAACAATTCAGCAAGATTCCCAATATTACTACTCTGACCAGTTTATATCTGATTCAATCATTTTGGCTTTGTCTAATAGACAATTTGACAATAGTAATATCATAGCTGCATATATAGGAAGTAGTCTTAAGAAATATTTTAATTTGAATTATTATTTCATCTAAACTTTCTTGTTTAATACTACACGAATTAATCATGTGCAATTTTGAATATTTGCTAAAAATAAACAGAAGCGTAACGAATTAGAATAAAGCTATTTAGGAAATACATATCGCCAATCCATATAATAATATAAACATATACGGCTAAAGTAGATATAAAAAATTAACTTACACGACAGCTGACTTCACGCTGACACGAAACTTGCGGCTAATTAGGAAACCGTGTTATCCTGAAGGATATAGAGTCTATTTTCGCAGCACAGAACGGAGGGGGACGTAGTGTCGAAGTGCGCCGGTCCTTGCCGCTCCGGTCACGCGTGAAACAAGCTGAATTCCAATCACGCCTCAACTTTTCATCGATTTAATTGGTTGTATGCGGTATTCGCGCAGCGGAGAACGCCTGGGGTCATTAGAAAGCTCGACAGAAGACTGCCGCGGCGGCGCGCGCTGGGTAGGTCACCGCCGCCGTTGTTGCGGCACCCCCGACCTACACTATTATTATACTTTTATGAGGAATCAGATTTTCCCTTACGAATACACGGGCACATTATAGTGGCGTCAACTTCGGGATTTATTAAAGTGGCTGTGGATATATTACACCAGAAATCTCTTTACATTTAGCGTACTTGTGAATATAATTTGTTTACGAAGTTAGTTGCTTAATAATCTTATTCTTTTGTTTTTCTAAATCACTTATTACAATCATTTGTATAATAGACATGCATATTTAATATTATTCCTGTATATATTTCTTACGTAGCCATTACCATAATGAGTTATTCTAATATTTATACAGTCATAATAAAGGATCTAAAGTCGTCTAGACTTCTGCAAATGTTTATGGAATAAATTAACATTTAACGATCATTTTGTTGGTAGAATAAGGTGAATTATAACCAACATCTGTATCTGTAATTTAGTTAGGGCAACTTATTTACATTGAAATAAATAGAACACTTTATTTCATAGTATATAATTAAGTTACAAAATCATAGCGTTTTACTGTACTACACATTAGCCTTTACAAAAGGTGACTTTACACGTATCTCGTGTATCGGTTCTAGCCGTTTTATAATATCTAGAAAAGGATTCCAGAAACTATATTCGACACAGAGGACGTATATGTTCATGTCTCTTTATTATATGTAGACCTTAAGATCCTGGAAAATCATATACTTTAAATAAACTATTATAATAACTTTTGAGAATAAACACTATTATCTTAAACGATAGTTATATCAAAGTAATCATTATTACATAGTATAAAACAAAGTCCCCTAACGTTTCTGTCTGTCTGTTTGCTCGTGATGAACTCAAAAACTACTGAACGGGTTTTCATGCGGTTTTTACCAGTGGATAAAGTGATTCATGGGGAACGTTTTGATATATAATTTGTGAAGGATTTTTGAAATTATACTTCTTTTGGCGCGTTAGGGAAAAATGGTGAGAGTAAATTTTTACGATGCGCGCGCACGCCGTCACGTAAAACCGACACCCTGAAGTTAGTTATAGTCAACTTTTTCCATTGTTAGTGTCGTTTTTTCTACAAACGTCGAAAAAGGCGAAAGATAAAAATTTTGAAAAGATTTTTATCTTGTTACGCCAAAGAAGTATAACTTCTAACGCGTGTACATAAATAAGTACACACACACACTTTTTTATAATTAGGGCGGAACAATGTCTGCCGGGCCCGCTAGTAAGTTAATAAAATAAAAATGGTAATTAATATAAGGAATAATTTAAAGAAGACGTATAATTATTCATCATAACTTACACACACTTACCCTCTCTCACACTTTAACATTTATTTAGTTATTTTACGAGTTTTGTTTCTTCTTTGTCTTAACTTTAATATTCTTACAATGTAATTTCCACTAAATGTTGTCAAGTCAACACGCGCCATTATCAATTTAAGGCAATCTGTAATCAGGCAATAGGTTTCCATGAGATAGACATTGCCTAGTTTGGGACCATATTTAAGGCCTACATTACGTAAAGGATTCTAGAAATAAAGATATTTGTATAATAAACAAGATAGAACATTAAGATAATTATGTCACATTCAGACAAAATAACTTATTAGTGTAAAAGATTTACGCCTCTTTCTTAGTAGTAGTCATAAAACTCAGCAGTTTCGATTCCGTCCTTGAGACTTGACGGTGCAATGTTCATATTGAAGTTGGCAGTAAACCTACCGCGGCATTTTTATGCCGCTGAGATTTAGGTCATACTGTATTCTCCATTTACACTCGACAACGCGTTAGAAGTTCTCTTCGTTCTTTATCAAGATCAGTTGTGATATGTTTTTATTTACGTAAATTTAATATATGTCTATACTAATATATTAAGCTGGAGAATTTATTTATTTGTTTAGTTGAACGAGCTAATCCCAGAAACTACTAATCCGATTTGAAAAATTCTTTCAGTGTTAGATAGCTCGTTTATCGATGAACGCCATAGGCTATATATCATCACGCTAAGACCATTACGAGCGGAGCACCAATAAAGAATGTTTCGAAATCGTTTTCTTTTTCCTTTTGAGAGCTTTCGCTCCGTTTAAGCGTTAGCCCAACTATTCCAGTATTCCAGCAGCGGGTACAGCTAGTAATTATATATAGATAGTAGTAATAATTATAATTGTGTTTGAGAATATATTTTTTATATTATCTATATGTTGTTTTGAATTTGACCACACTCTAACTGATGTTAATTGACAACGTGGTCCAATATGGAAACAATTTGAGCTTAGACATAACTCTGGCTCTGAAGCGCAACGGAATATACCTATAGTTGCTTCGCCACAATTATCAACGTGAGGGTGATAACTAAGTAGGTATTAAAAAGAGCCACATCATGTTATGGTTCTATACCGATATTTTTCTATACTAAAAACCTGGCTTATATCGAACCTATGTCGATCGATACGATGTCATGGTCATGGTATTTAACTATTGTTAGTAAACGGTATGAATAAATGAGAATTAATAAAATATAAAGTGTAACTTTAAAGTAAGGTAGAATAATAATTAAAAATTTTGACTTTTATTGTTTTACCTCATTACAGTTTTATTTTTTACTAGCTGTGCCCGCGACATCGTCTGAGTGGAAACTTATGTAAAAAAACAGTGTTTAATAAAGTCATCTGAATGTATTAAATCCATATACTTGTCTATTTTTCTCTCGTACTTACGCCGCGTCGTCATTAATACTACAACAACTTTTGATATAGTGGACCGATTTTAATGAAACAAAGGCTAAGATACTCCGGAGGATATGCTTTACGATTTTCTTGCTGAGGGTTTATTGTGAACCCAGTGCCTTAGCAGTGTTCATACAAACAGACAGACAGACATTTCTAAAAATTATTGTAATATATTGTAGTCCGGTGAAGCTGTGAAGACCAGGTCAATAGCGTAGTCAGTTCGAGAAAAAAAAAAGAAACAAAAAGACATTTCTAAAAATTATTGAAATATGTTCTATTACTTAATCGAAAATCAAAAAAGTACAGACTCGTTAGGCTTACATTTTTACTATATGCATAGAAGAAGATAGAAGATATAGATTAAACTTGAGAGAGAAATGTAGGCAAACACAAAATTTGTAGGCTTTGTTTTAAATTACTTTATATGTTGTAGTGTTTGACCACAACCTCATGCAATGTTAAATGACGGTATGGTCTAACATGATAAATACGGTAAGTCTATATGAGCCTCATTGACGTGTCCGTCAATGATGAACCTTACTTCTTTCGACTACGAGCATGTATGTGAATCGCGAAACCAAACTTTCTCTTGAAGATATTTTTGCAGGACGCACAATGAAACTGACTATCGGTATTGTATATATAGGTGAAGGGGTTCGAACGGGTTTTAATTATAAGGCGTTTCGCATCTAGGTCTTGTAATCGCTTTTCTTCAAAATCTGCCTTGTGAACAGAGCTTCGCGAGGTCTTCCCAACTCTCACACGGAATATTACATGCAGTTTGATGGCGCTTTAAGACATTTAGATGGTAAGCCTAGTAGGAAAAAAACCAGTTACAATTTTTAAGTAATAGTGTTAGTTTTACATCAAAGTCTCAAAGCACATAACCGATTTGCCCAATAGTAAGTTCAAGCATCACGTCAAGCGGATCTCGATGTTTAAAGATTCCATATAGGGCGGATTAATATGTGAATGATGCTGATGTCTGGAAACCCCTTTCAGTACATCCATCAAGAACGAATGTAACTATCATGTATTTTTATAAACACATCGCCTCACTGAGCATGTTTTAACGTCTGTATCATGGCGAGTGTTCTGAAGAGTTGTTTAACCTCATTTCATTTTATCCTTTCCAATACAGAACTACACGTGCGGGTACGCGTCTACATAGATTCACAATGGCAACCATCCCAGCTAGAGCGAAGAAGTTCGAAATCTCTTATCTTTGTCGCCCTGTCAAGATGTGGAATCGCCTTCCAATCGGTATGTTCCCATCCTCATACGATATGGGGTCCTTCAAACGAGGCGTGAAGAGGCACTTTTGCAGATCGGCATGATAGCGACGACTGCCGTTGCTTTTTAAGACCACCGGTCACCGATATTTATAGACTGTACTGTATTTTCCATCAGGTGTGGTGCAGTCATTTAGTCGAACCAGTTAAAAAAAAAGTGAGATGAAAAGATAAACCAGATCGAGTTTCTTGACTGTTCTTCTCGGTGACTGGGTTGATTTCCTAACCCGACGTAGTTTTAATGTTCATAAGTGCCTTCTCAGGGCCTAAATTGAAGAAAGTATGTTTGTGTATTGTATATGTTTATGTATGATTTTTATAAAAATAACATTATTTCTATGTATTTTAAATTAATCACTAAGGCTATTTATTTTCGTTTAGAAAAACATCGCAAGGCAATATATACAAGACATCTGAGAATTATTCTCGCAATCAATTAGTAAACTAAATCTGTGCCTTTCTTTAGAATAGAGATCGATAATGCCAGACTAGTGTTTAAAACACGTTTAAAATTACAAAAAAGACACATGTGAGCACAAATTGGAAAAAGTAAAGATGCTGTAGATTGTGCCTTAAGCGAAATACGTCTGTCTGCCTTTTTTCTTATTAAGGTTAATATATGTGAAAAGAAGTGAACAAGAATATACTACTAGATGTACCTTTATTTATTGGCAACATAAGTAACTCCCAATATTACAAAAAAGACACATGTGAATACAAATCGGAAAAAAGTAAAGTTTGTAGACTGCGCTTTAGCGAAGTCCGTCTGACTCACTTTTTTGATTAAGTTTAATATGAGAAGAGGAGTGAAGAAAAATATACTTGATGTACCTTTTTTATTTCCAATATATGTAACTCTCAATATTGCTAGAAAATATACATGTGCCCGTTTTTTTGAACGGGTGTGTTCTTTGTTTGGTGTAAGACTGCGAATTCGGGAATACATCTGTTAGTTATTTATTTAATGGAAAAATTACTAATTTATATTCAGTCATTTGTTAATCCGTTAAGCCTTTTGCCACGAAACATTTGAAATCATGAATAACGGAATGAGCCAAACAAATAACCGCTATTAAACAATGTACAAAATATATTGCGGTGAAACAATTGCATTTGATTTGATTCTATGCGTTATCTAGATTTTCCTGTATTTGTATTTATTAATCATAAATACGTAATCAAATAAAACATTAATTTATCTCTGAATACAATCAGAATAGTGAATACATATGAATACATACATATGAATGAATCTGTAATGAGTGTTGTTTGTAGAAATCTTAAAACGGAATGTTCTCTAATATTTCAAATTGTGATCGATTCTGGTCATGATTCTACCCTGAAAATCATGTATTATTTATTAATTAGGATTTTAATTATCTATATATGCATAATACAATCTAATGCTTAATCTCAAATTAAAAATCTGTATGGAAAATCGTGTCCTTATGTCTATTTATTACAATTTTTTTTTATACTACTACGGTAGAAAACAAGCTTGCGGGCCGTCTGATGAAAAGCGGTCACCCCAGCCTATGGACGCCTGTAACATCAGAAGCGTTACATGCGCGTTGCCGACTCTTAAGTAACCTATTTATTTTCCCCTTGAAGCACCCCATACTGTAGTCTCCAGGAAAAACTTCAGCAGGCTCCAGGAAAAATTTCAGCAGGAAGCTCATTCCACAACCGGATCGTTCGTGGAAGGAAACCCCTTTAGAACCGGATCGTCCGAGACCATTTCGGTTCCAATGTGTGGGGATGAATTCCCTGCCGATGACGAGCAGTGCGATGGTATTATTTCAATTAATAAAACTGTAGTGGATAGCAATCAATTTTAAACTTTCCTTAAATAATCTAAAAGTTGGTCTGACATTTAGACAAGTCTACTTGTAAATTTAGCTCGTTCCACTACCCCAAACAATATGTAGGTCAACATATTTGCTTGTTAGGTCACAATATACTAAAAAGAACTAGGCTAGAACTGTGCGGCGACATTTATTCAGCATGACTAATTAGTTAAGTCAGATTTTTTATGATTTCAGAGTTTTGATACAGAAAATTACAAAATAATTATAATTTGTATTTCTTATGAAAACAGAATGAATAATTACTATATCTTTTTCACTCTTTTATTAAATTATAGGTTATTAGTGTTAAAATCAAGCGAGCACTTGTTCCTTATTTTGGAGACTTAATTATAAAAAAAATGATATAAAACATTTTAAGAGCTCCAGAAAATTTTAGGACAGCTCAGAATTAGTTTATATTTTCCCTTCATTATTATTATTTCTGATTAATTCCTATGAAGTACAATAAAAAAACTATATCACACAGAATACTACAAATATCATACAAAATACTGTCGAGTAATGGAAGTTTACATAACAACTTACTACATAACAAATTAAGATTCTACTAGAAGCTCCCAACTACGTAATTACGTTAACAAGAACTCAAGATTCTTAATTAGTACATGGATATGTTTATTAGTTAGTACACGAATATGATCGTTAACAAATTTCACGCTACTAACGTGACGTACATAACGTTAGTTACGTTTTGTTGGTGGCAGAGCCACGCTGAAGCTATTATTGGTTTCAGCATGAATGAGTCTTCTGGCCCGGAGTAGTACCACCCTCTCACGGAAAACCGACTTAAAGTAACAGTGCTTGCATTGTTCCGTTTCGTTCGGTCAGTGAGAGTTCCGGAGGCCCACCTCTCCTCTTCCCTTCCTCCCACCTCCCCAACACAGGCTGGCAACGCACATGCAACCGTCTATGGACGGTTGTGATCTCTTAACATCAGATGGCCCATCTGTTCGTTTGCCTCCAATGACTTAAAAAAAATATTCCATCTGAATACATTTCTATTCTTTCTTATGCATAACTCTATTAATTTAATTCTTTCTTTGGTGCTCTTTGTCTAGTAATATGAACGGTTGATGTTAATATTACACCCATCAATACAAATGATTTTTACAATCTAATATTTGTACCGTTACACAAAATATCTAAACAATCATTAAGCACGTACCTTTTGGGTATGCAGTATTTAATTCGTACATTCCACTCGGTGTTCTAAAATGCGTTGCTACGCTAAATATGTACGGATTCCGTTTGAGGCCGAAAACGGAATTCGTCGTTTATGACGATAGAAAGAATGTACGTGACAGTCGCGAAGGGTGTGTATTTTCAGAAGACTAAATAGAAATTTTGTTGTCAATGGCAACTCAATTAAAATGAGCTACTTATACATGCCAACGACCACAGTCAACCAAGATTATTTAAAAAAGGTCTCTGTGTACTTATGTACACGCGTTAAAAGCTATATTTCTTTGGCGTAACAAGATAAAAATCTTTTCAAAATTTTATCTTTCGGCTTATTCTACGTTAGTAGAAAAAATGACACTAACAATAGAAAAAGTAGACTATAGCTAACTTCAGGGTGTCGGTTTTTCGTCACGGAGTGCGCGCGCATCGTAAAAATTTACTCTCATCATTTTTCCCTAACGCGCCAAAAGAAGTATAACTTCAATAATAACTTACTCAATACACAATAACACATTATTATGCATTAATTATTAGCTTATATATTTAAAAAAATATGGTCGTATTTGTTTAATTTCTAACTGAACTAAAAACTAAATATTCGTTTTGGGTGGTAGGATAGTAGGTAGACCACGATTAACGGGCACAAAGTGTAACACTCGCTATACAGACAAGAGTGTCGTGTTCTGGGTTTAGACGTTGTACAATATTATATCCGGTACATAAGCGGGGTAGAGACGTGTACACGACTGGGTCTCGATCACAAAGCATATAGTAAAAACCCGTCACTGTTTTGGCATCAGCCGGTATATCGCAGCAGTCAAAAGGCTTATAAGCCGACACGTCAGAGTCAACCGATCATGGATGCATGTGTAAGTGATTGCCGTTTTTATTAAATTATACTGTGTTTACTACTAGGTAAAATGTAGTCACTATAAGGATACACGCTAATTAATACATTATCGGTTAGTATTCAATTCATTCGCTCTTACTCACTCTTACGCTACTCCCATACCTGAGTAACGAAGGTACTCATATGGTGGACGGATTTTATTTTTCTCTTATTTTCGAACCGGTTTAGTTTAGACTAGTCTAATTATGAGATACTATATACACATTTGAGTTCATGAGGCACACATGCCGATACATATGTATGTCTCACGAACTCTTATATGTATCAATACCTTTAATGGGTCAGCTCGCCCGGGGTAGTACCACCCTGTCACAGAAAACCGACGTGAAGTAACAGTGCTTGCATTGTTGCGTTTCGTTCGGTTAATGAGAGCGCCGGAAGCCCACCTCCCCTCCCCTCTCCTCTCTCCGCTCCCTCCCCTAACTCTTGTGTCAACGCATTTGCAACTTCTCTGGTGTTGTTAGCGTCCATGGACGGTGGTGATCACTTAACATCAGGTGACCCAGCTGTTCGTTTGCCACCTATGATATAAAAAAATATAAAAATAAAGCTAGCTTAGTTTAACTTAGACAGATTCATGGAGTTGTATCCAAGGCTACAGACCAAGCCGAGGTTCTGCAACTTTGGCACTTTTGAACTTGTTGCCAAGCGGCGAAGTGCCTTACGCGCACCCCTTAGTAGTCCGGTGAAGCTGTGGATCTCCGTCAGGCAAATAGCGTAGTCAGTTCGAAAAAAAAAATTGCCGTGCTAAAATTAATGACAAAAGTTATTCCGGTAGAGATATAGATCAAGTGCTTCGATACCTGTGTTAATTCAATAACTCTAAATTAGTGTTGGCTAAACAAATTTAATGTGAGTAAAGCCTTCCGATCGAGTCCATAACGCATAGCAAAAATATCTTCCCCTCACCTGCATCTATTGCGACCATACACGTAGCTTCTTAACAATATACTCAGGTATGGCAGTAGCACTACTAAAATCTTACAAAAGCATAGTTTAAATAAAATATTTAAGTCAATACCGTGGCCGTCGATATCAATTAGTTATTCAGCTTATATTCGTCGATTTTCGAAGTGGGTTACGAAACTTTTCTGTTCCAAATTTAGCATATTAAGGACAGTCTAGCTAGACAAACTGGGTCACCGCTTCTTTTGTACTGTGCTGTACTTACCAATTATTTGCTTTTTCTATGTCTGTATTTATTGTGATTATTTGTCAATTTGCTATACAAAATAAAAAACTCGTTAGAGTTATGGTAGTACCAGTTATTATAGAATTTGTCATTGTCTCGTTTAACACGCGACTAGAGAAAAATATAGATAATAATTATTGCTTTTTGTTTGAGATATTTTTATCATTTCATCTGATGTAAATGATGGTACTGACAGTATGTAAGCACTGTTCCCACAGGTAATTTTATTATCTGGAATTGCATAATTAAAGTATAACAAATAAAGTGATTTTGACTCAATTATATTGTATTCGGATTCTGTTATGTATTTTCGAATAAGCATAAACTTTCGGTAAAAGAAAATAGGCTTTTTCTAATGTCCGCTTAGAGCTAACTAATTAACTAATACCACTGTCTATTAGATAATCTATAGCGAAATGTCTGTAGGTGTATTACGGAAACTGAACTTGAAAGTCAGCCCATACTAGTGTAGGAACATCATCGCTGAACATAAGATAAAAGTTTAAAATAAAACCTAACCTAAAAGGCTGTCGATGCGCACATATTATGGCACATAAGTAAATATTTGATATTGTAGAACTCGTCTAGAAACTAAAGATATTTTTGCTAATCATGTGTTTATTTAAAAACGTTTCATTTTAATAGTTTTATAGTTCTAAGACTCAGGAATTATATAGAAATACAATTAATTCCACTTCCAAGATGTCTCAAGAAAGGATTTTGCAAATATAAAGATCGCCTGTTTATTGTTTTTCTGGATTTTCCTCAATGAATGCACTACTTTTAAATAAATGAATACCGCTTTTCTGTGATAGGGATACTACATATTTTGATGAAAATATACGTGTAATTTAATAATCCCGCATAGTATATTCGTTTATCGAATATGAATGCAAAAATAATTAAATACAAACATGATTGCACCAGAGCTACTGTTATTAATTGGAACATGATTGTTATCTACAGTACAAGGGTATCAAGTACTCATCGATTGTTGATTCAAACGACTTGTGTTCTAAATGAAGAGAGGTTGATACGTACGCACTGTCACGGCCTCCGCATTAAAGAGATACTGCGCGGCATAAATTTACGAGTCGGATCTGTGAATTAAGTGGGCTTTTATTTGTTACGTCACGTGCTGCGGGGAGGCCTCAATTCCTGGGCCTATTTAGGCAGCGATAAACTTTCCAGGTTCGCGTTCAGAGGGACACAGAACAATAACCCGCTGGACCTAAACGTTTTACTCCTAACACGACAGTAAAATGTAGTATATCTGTTAAGGTTTTTTAGCCTGAGGCATTTTCATTTCGCAGCCACAAGGTAAAGGGTTCACGCGTCCTCGATGCCGCGGTTGCAATTTCCTTTTGTGGCGGTCATTCGTTAAATTTTCATCGGGCCGGTTCAAGTGCGCACACACCGGTCGAGCTACATAATTTAATTCGAGCCGGTTATTTCGCTTCCATAAATAAAACAAAGCAAACTAAATGTACGTTAAATTTGTAATTCATGATACCGCGTGCCGTCTAGTGAACAGAATTACGCATATATACTGTTTTGTTCTCTTCATTACTTATGAATTTAATATATTATAATGAGATTGTTGAAGGAAACAATAGCTTTGTGATAGTTAAATAGATGGTTGATCAAATGATTTAGTTATTGTACGGTTTTCAATAAAATTAATCATATAATTTGCAAAACGACGATTTTGATTTTTCAAAATGAGTACATATTTATCGTTGTCTTCGTTGACGTACAAATGCTTTTGTTGTTCGTTGAGAACTATATTTTATTCGGGATTAAAAGTGGACTGTTTTTTGTCGACTTTAGGTTTCCTCTGCCAAATTTCATCGATGTCGTTTCGGTCGTTTTGCTCTATGCATGCCAAGTTTACTTTATGTTGTACTAGCGATCCGCCCCGGTTTCGCTTGGTTGCAATGTACTGTATTTTTTTTATTGTAGCACTGCAAAATGACTACACTATGCCTGATGGTAAGCACAGTACAATCCAAAAACAATGGCGACCACCGAGTGACACACTATCCATCGCCGGTCGCCACTGTCATGCAGTTCTGTGAAAAGCTGGATATGCACAGGCTGATCCCGAAACGCGACCCGCAGAAGCGAATCACTATGCCATATACATGGTGGCTGCGACCCAGTCAGGCTGTAAACCCCTACCGCCCCGCTTTCCCATTCCCTCGTTCGTTATTCAGCAGGGTGCACCACGTGCAAGTGAGGTTGACTTGGGTGTCTCAAGTCTTATGATGTTATTCGACACCCCTTACACTCCCTATACTACATACTAATGTGGCATCATAAATGTTTTAACGGTTTAGATTACTTTTTTGGCGCTTAGATAATTATAATTCATGAAAGTTATAGAAGCTAGCGAAAATCTTCACAAAAACATATTTTTCATTGCGAGTTATTTTATATATAAATATCGTCTAAGATATTCATCGAAATCATATACTATTAAAGGTTAATTTGATTTACATTAAATGCCTAACGTAAATCAACTATTTAATTGGATATGGATTAACACTTTCGTAGGTGGTAGAGCCGCGTTGAAGTTATAACTGGTTGCAGTGTGAATGGATTGGGTCGCCCGGAGTAGTACCACCCTCCAAAAGAAACCCGACGTGAGGTCACAGTGCTTGCATTGTTGCGTTTCGTTCGGTCAGTGAGAGCGCCGGAAGCCCACTTCCCCC
>MU158837.1:375334-446825 GCA_015888305.1 Antheraea pernyi | reverse complement strand
GCTGGATATGCACAGGCTGATCCCGAAACGCGACCCGCACAAGCGAATCACTATGACGGGCTTTTTCGCCATATACATGGCGATATATATATATATATATATATATATATATTTCTTCTGTTGTTGCAAGTGTCTAAGGACGGTGGTGATCACTAAACACCAGGTGACTGCCCTGTTCGTTTGACTCCTATGATATAAAAAAAATGAAAATAATATGTAAACTTATAATCCAGTTCTATTTAAGTAATCACTAAATAACAATTATAAAATATTTATAGACAAAAACTTAAAATAATTAATGTATATGCCTAAAAAAATGTAAGAAATATATCTAGTCTATGGCATTAAAATAATTGTAGTATTAGTATTATCTGTACTACTTTATTTCCTTTTCGTAATAAAGTGTCATGTGCGTAATTTATTAAAAAACATACGTTATAATTATTATTTCAAATTGTTATTCTATTTACCATGAACTAATTTTCAATACATATTTCGGGGTTTTTTTTCTAGTCTGTCGTGATAAACGACCACGTCGTTGGTTACAATCCCTATAATAAGCTAAAGTTTTCGGTTAAAGAAAGTATCGTGATAAAGGCATAGTTTGATAATAGTGCTTTTTTATGTTCATGTGGGTAGTACTATCCTGAACCTGATAATTTTTTGTCAAGCAGCGATGAATTTGTTCCAGCAACTGCACGTGCGAATCAGTTCTCTTATCATCAGCCTGTAAGAGACCCACTGCAGGGCCATAGGCCTTTTCCCGAAGGAAGATATGGGCGTAATCACCACGCCAGCCCACGACGTATTAGCGATTTCAAACTCTGAGAATTCCACAGTTCTAAATTGTTCCCACATACACTAGTACTACAAGAACATTTCTCAGGTTCAGGTTTCCTCACCATGTTTTCCTTCACCGTCAGTCGATAGTGTTACCAATTTAAATGGGTAAATGTACGCGAATTCCGAAAAATTCGTTGGTACATGCCGGGGTTCGAACCTGCGGACATCGAAATAATATTCCACCAGTCAAAACATTAGGCCACCACGAGTTTTTCTAGATCTAGAATTCTCTCATAGCGTTCAGGTAATTACCATCTTTAGACAACATCGTAATTTAATGTTAGGTGAAGTAGATCAGGTACTTAAACACTAAAACCTTCACGGTGTTATTACAAAAAGTTAAATACGCATTGAACCGTGGCTTTAAAAAGGTCTCGTATTAAATGCACCGCGTTCGCTGAATGTTCGCCATCTGGCTCTTTTGTGTCGCTTTGTTTACGTAAGGTTAGACTTGTGAAAAACGATAACGCGAACTTGCCTCGGGCGAGCGCGGTGCATTTATTACGAAACCTTTTTAAACCAAGTATTTCATATGTATTTAACTTTTTTGTAATAGCACGGTTAAAATTTAATAAAAACCACAGTGTTCGTATTTTAGATATAAAAAGTGGTAAAGAGACCGCTTGGTAGACAGCGTTAAATACTTTAGCACAGAAAGAGTTTTGTAAGTCAGAATTGTAACTGTAACACTGTAGGTATTGGTGGATGTCGGATTAAAAAATAAATAAAACGAACGTAAATTTATAGGTAAATGTAGTTAAAACAGGTATTTATACGTTGGATATACTTAAAGACAGATACGTAGAAGAAAACAGGTAAATAAGACAATAATACCGCGCTAGTAATTTGTAAAATTGGGTTTTATGGAAATTAAACTGCTCCTTTACCCTTAAAGATGTCGTATTTGTATATCATTAGATTAAGCATCTTACATACAGTTCCTTAATTTGAGAATTCTATTTTAGAGTGTATTCAAAGAATTAAAATGTTAACCGCCCGTTTACTACCGTTTGCCTGAATTAAGCACCTTTCCCACGATTTTCACCCTTCTGAAGGAAATGACTATTGCTTCGCTTAGGGTCGTTACGTTAATTAACACTCTGTAGAAATATCTTTATAAACATAATGTAAATTAAAGTTATCTTAAAAAGTGCATAATAAAAATAGTATTTATTTGAAAAATTGTTGAAACTATCCTGTATTGTGACTATCAATCTGGCATGACATCCATCATAGTAACACGCTTAGGTACGTCAATTTCCGGGATCGGTTAGTAAGTATTCAGTCGACAAGCGAACACGACTCGTCACGATCTCTATCTTAATTTGTTCAATTTCGTTCCCGCACACTCGCCGTGGCTTCCCTCACCAGCATATAAACCTTGGTCCTATCATGGGGTAAATCTCTAAAGCACGCTGCTAGCGTGATACAGTGACATTGCTTTAACTAGCTCACCACACTTAACTGTGGGATGAGCACACACATGCACACAGAGTAAGTACACAAGATGTGCAATAGATTATAGTTTTTTCGTTAGTATTACACGAATCACGTATAGTGTCGATGCAGTTAGGAATGGCAATAAATGCTTCGTATATACTGTAACTATTTATTTGGCCAGAGCTTCGCCTTACAATACTTGGTATATAAGAAGTGCCTAGATATCACTGACATCTTGCCTTTTAAAGGCCCATCTATACAAGTCAAAGCGATTACTATTTATACATAATTCCGCAAAATGATTTAACACAAAAATAATAAAGTATGAACAAATTAATGTTATTTAAGCTATACAACAATTTTATATAATGATCCTTATTTATGTATCTCTAATATGTTTCCTAATCTGTTTCGACATGTAGATCAGCGACATCTAGCCTTTCATGGCCGAACTATGAAGTCAAAGAATATACTATTTATTATTCATAATGATCAAACTAATGATTCAATTCTATATAATGATATTCTTATTTACGTCTTATTAAAATCGATATAATAATTATTATTCTTATTTATGTATCTTTATTATGGTGGCGCTAGTTTCAATGTGTCTCTTACTATGGTGGCGCTAGTATCAATGTATATCTCTAATATGATGGCGTCAATGTATATTTATAATATGGTGGCGCTAAGATCAATCCATAAGACCAATCAAGGTCGTGTTGTAGTCTCGTCTCTTGAATGTGATGCAGCGACACCGGCGGTGGGTGCTAACATTAGCTAAATTATTAGACTCAAATTACGCGTTTGTGCGACACCAATGAAGGTAAGCATATGTCTCATCAACGTATACTTGTATGGGTAGACATACGGTTTAAATCAACACATGATATTGCATACTTGGCAATAACTCAAGCCGACGTGTGCGCCCTTGATCTCGTTGCCATACGGCTGAGTGCAAGGCAACATTTCAAACCGAGATACGTCCATGCGTCCTTGAGCTCGTTGCCATGCGTGTCTTACGTGCCATAAGTGTCTTCAGCGCTTGCACGAAAAGGACGATGAAGCTGTGAAGTTCCGTCAGAGCAACTGCGAAAACAAACCTTAATTTATAGCGTTTTGGAACTTGAAGTCCAAAAGTTTGCAAGCCGGTATAACAGCAACAACCGGTAATGAATTGATTTTAAGTGAAATTAAGAGTAAATGCGGTCGTCGTTACGGCGAAACGCAAATACAAAATCATGATTTCGTTCGTATTATATAGGTTAAATCAGTTCAAACTGTAACTGTCTCTCTTTCGCGCTCTATTTGATAGTTCTAAAAAAGTGAGATAGCAATAATTTCCTGTTAACAAGTATTCTATTTTTTTTTTGCAGATCGCGTTTTCTTCTTAAGATTTTAAAATCACGACATGAGATCTGCGAAATCTATTAGTTTTAAATTTAACAGCCGTATGTATGGGCTATGTTTATACTATGAAATCAGAATGACCTTATATTATTATTATTACTATTATTTTTTTATAGTAGCACGGCAAAGTGACTGCACTATGCCTGATGCTAAGCATAGTACAATCCAAAAACAATGGCGACCAACGAGTACATACTGTCCATCGCCGGTCGCCGCTGTCATGCCGGCCTGCGAAAAGCTGGATACGCACAGGCTGATCCCGAAACGCGACCCGTAAAAGCGAATCACTATGACGGGCTTTTTCGCCATATACATGGTGGTTGCGACCCAGTCAGGCTGTAAAACCCTACCACCCCGCTATCGCCATTGCCTCGTTCGTTCTTCAGCAGGGTGCACCACGTGCATGTGACGTTGGCTTAGATGTCTCAATTCTTAGATGTTATTTGACACCCCTTACACCCCATTGACACCCCTTACATTAGTTAAAAATAGAACATAATCTAACATTACTAACTTCAAAATTTCGAATAAGAATAACAATCCATTACCAATATAAGTCCCGCGTACAACTTGATATAATTCAATACGTATGTGTAATTGAGAAAGTTTTGATGGATGTTTGTAACCGAGTTATGCCGTTATAGCTGATCTAATTTGGATTAAATATAGTAGATAGATAGTTAGTGTCTGGGTGAAGGTAAACAATTCTTTCCATCTTAATAAAACGTACGATTGTACAAAAGGTAAATCGATTCAATATGGAAAGTTATTGCAATTAAAATAATTAATAGTGTTAATTCATTATATATATATATATATATATATATATTAATCGCTTTAAAATAGGATGCTTTTTTAATGCTGATGTGATTTTTTTTAGAAATTATTACACGTATGTAATGATTATAACAATTTTATATACCGGCTGAATGGTTAAAGAGTCGCATTATTCATAGGGGTTACTGAGTGGTTGTTTCTGGTTCTAAATATGTAAAAATATGTTTGAGATCGAGCGATATACAAGATGATGCATGGATTTTTTATACTATTTCTAATTTGATAAACGACCGTTAGGTGGCGCTAGCCTATATTTTATTGCTATCTGGTTTTACATTGTAATTTATCGCACAAAAAGTCGTGAACGGTTTCTAGCTTGGTATATATACCGTTCTTATGTACAAATATAAATAATTTTGTTTATTGCTGATTTTTAAGTTATTATTTTTCCACTTTTTTATACTATTTTTGCATGATTACTTAAAACTACAAAAATGTCAAAAACTGATTGTTCTTATTTCGGCGTTCAAAGCCTCTTTTAGCTGGAGTAGCGCCAAGCCGTATGTCTCTTGGCAATAACCTATCCCGGTTTCAAAATTGAACGGTAAAAGTTCACTGTATTTATACCCAAAAATAAAGATACGCGATAATATGTTGGGCTATATTTATGTTATATTGAACCCATTCTCTAATAAAGTTTATATTAAGCGCGGGATTAATATTTTTATAAATAGTTTCTACTTTGCTATATATTTTAAGATAAATAATAAAAATTGTTTAGGGTAAGTCTTATATCCTGATTATTTCAAATATCGGTTTCTAGCTTCAGCATTCTTTAATAGACATGTTCCATCTTTTATTATTAATATTCAAAGTTAAAGTATCTTATAAATGATAATGAATTTTATATTTTTCTCTTTTTTCCTAGCTTTATGTTCAACGTGGTGGTAGGTACAGCCAAATTATTTTTCTTTTTTAATTCGTTCTGTTGTTCACATAATACTGGTAATTTTTTTATTCCTCATATCCTTCGGCGCTTTCCAGGATGCTTAAGTTATAGCTTCTCGATCTTTGACCGGAAATGGGAAGAAGTTTCCCATAAAGTCAGATGGCTTCTCCTTCACGTGGCAATAATATATGCATTATGTGGCAATAATACGCAGAAATATGAAGACATAGAAAATTTATTTGCAATCATACGATAATTGTCTGGTAGAATTATAAACAATTAGGCATATTTATATAAATTTATACACATACACACTTATTATATAAAAACTAGTTAGACACATCCAAATTTAATATGTACTCGTATATGATGTATGTTGATAAATATTTTATTTATCACAGTATACTCTATATATCCATATATTACGATGTAACTAAATTAAAATGTTTGTAAGCTATATCTATGACACGCTATAATACGTCACTGTACAGAGATTAGCGTCTGAGATACAGGCTCGGCCTAGTTCAGGCGCTAAGATACATAAATATGTAACAATACTGTATATCATAACATAAAAAATAAAAATATATATCATAGCCTTACGCTACTGCATCATGTCGGCTAAATATTATTTATATTAGTAACTTGAATATCACTGGCGTATTTTAGGGTAGTGGCCCACCTTTTACTGCCACATCAGTACTGAAAAGAATAATAAATGTTTTAAGTTTTCATTTTCATAATTTCCTGTGTTGACTACATTTCACAGTCCTTTTTCACATCTATAACCTTTCTCGTATCTATAATCGTTCTTTGTTCACTTTTCAGGTACACGTCAAACATTAATATGTTATATAAATGAAATAATAAAGACCCGCCGTGTGCGTGCATCACGCAAAATGCTACTGAATCTACTGTTCTATATTTTACGCACATACGGTAGCACTATAAGAACCTTTCACAATTTTATGTTTTCTCACAATGTTTGCCTTCCCCGTCAGCCAATAGTGTTACTAATTTAAATTAGTAATGTATGTAGTAAAAATACGTTGGTATATGCTGGGGATATATGGGGCTGTTATATCGAATTTATATTTCACCGTTCAAACCACAAGGTCACCATGACTAGATATACATAATACGTAAATGATAGATACTAACGTTTATTGCGTAGCAGATGGCATTTCATATAATGAGAACTAAAACAAACAGGGACTTAAACACATGTAATAAATAAAAACTTATTTTGAATTAACTAAATATATGAGATTATTGTGTAACACGGTATTCCGAGTGAGACATGAGTGTTTTATGATAGTAATGAGTGAATTGTTATTATGTTTATCTTCTATACATATAATAAAAATGAAGTGTCTGTATGTAATATCAAAATAATAAAATTTCACTGATTCGGTATGAAAGTATACATATTATTGCACGGTTTTAAGATTGAAATAATACAAATATTTACGTCATTTTATAACAAAAGCAGATAGATACATTTATATTATATACTAGCTGTACCCGCAGCTCCGCACGCATCTTTTAAAATCGTATTAAAGAATTATATAATTGTGAGACTATGTACAATTACAGAAACGCTCTTTAAAGTGCGTAACGTTTACATTAGATATATAAATACAAAGAGCGTGCCAAATGAGGTTTGTCATCAGCAACATATTTGGAACCATAACCAACCATATAACTACCTCAGTGCTCACTTACACTGTATAAGGAACTATTGAAACAAAAACTTAAAATATTATTACAAAGATTTATATTTACATTACATTTAATATACATTGCCATTTTGTGACTATACCAAAAATAAACACTCGTCTGTTCCGCAACAAATTGAATTATGTAACTCTTTACGCAATACGTTTATAATCTAAGATCTTATTAGGAAGACCTCTATATCATTAATCTTATTAATAGTTATAATGTTGTATTGTAAACAATAAGCCGATAATTATTTCTCTTATTAAAAATAAAGAATGAGTTGAAATCTTGCTAAATTTCATGCAGACGAAGTCGCGGGTAACAGCTAGTCTAAAGTAGAATGACCACAATTACTTTTTATTAGGTTCGCTATCTACCAGTGAAAGTCCCGTGAAAATCGATGTAACCGTTTTGGTGATAGCACAGCGTGCGACGTCACGATTAACAGCTAGTATAAACTAAAATTGCTTAAATTACTTTTTATAAGATCAGCTATCTGTCATGGCAGACGAAGCCGCTGTTAACAGAGAGTCTAATTTAAAGTAGCCTAAGTAACGCGCTGTAATTTTTTGTAATGTAAGTGAAATTCTCGTCAAAATAGGTGCAGCCGTTTTGAAGATTACCCGGAACAAACAGACAGACAGACCGACAAAAAAATTTAAAATTACATTTTTGTTATCAGTAGCGTGTATACTTTCACACCCAATCAGTAAAAAAGTGTTATTTCGATGTTACATACAGACACTTCTTTTTTATTATATGTATAGAAGAAGAAGAAGATAACATATTTATACATAGCTAATAACTTTTTCTGAATTCCAGTTTTAAACTGAAATTTATTTTTATTTTCCATAAAATAGTGCAAAAATATAAACAATATATAACTGTACACTTTAATCTTATTTAGTTATTCAAATAGACAGAGGAGTTATTTCAAAAGAAATGTATTTACATAAAATTTCGGTAAACTTAATATAGATATATAGCTTAAAGGCACCACTTTATATTACGCTTTATAAAACAATTTGCAATTTTAAAGCAACGTGTAGATATTTTAAAATTCTCGTCTGAAATCCAGTCTGCTTTAGGTCCATATGTCTCATGAATAATTCAATCGGAGCTGCGGCCTGTCCCGTCTGCTGACACATACGTGTATTATACAGGTGATTCTGCTCACCTTGCTTTTAAAACAGCAATAATAAATACCACATGTTATTTTTCACTTACTATTTTTCTTTAGATTACGTTTATTTATTTGAAATGTTGTATCCATGGTATTATACTACAATTAAAAAATGACAAACAAATATTTTTAGACCCAATTAATTAGCTCAGTAATCATTACTTGTGAATTCCGAAGACATTGCTTCTTACAACTTCCAACAACTATAGCTATTGACATAATAATATAAAATATTTGAAGTGAAACTTCTTTATAATCGTTGTGATTTCAAACCGGATGCAACGGAAAAAACGACAGGTAAGAGACAAATACAAAAATGAGTGAGCCAGAGCGAGAGAGAAAATGTCGGGGTGTATGTATATTGTACACTGTTTAATACTTGCTTGTATTTGAGCATTTAACGTATGTTAGTATATGTGAAAAGTACGTGAGCTAATACTACTGTACACTGTATGCGGCTACGTATTACAGCTTTTTAGTAAGAAGTAAGCGTGGTGTGTTATTATTTAACAGTGTTTGTGAGTATTTTTATATCTTGTTGTGTTAAATAATAAATTCATTTTTAAACAAATCAACTATGTTATAATTATTGTTTTTTGTAATTATCCTACCCTTGATATATTCATCTCATTCTTTTGTCGATTTACTGAAGTTTTATTTCTATCGTGTGTGAATTGCACACACACACCTTTTTTTAGTTATTACCGTTACTTCTGATGGTAAAGTAGAATTTATGTATTTAGTTGATTGTATTAATGGTTATTGATACTTTGTAAAAGCTTTATAGAACTTGTATGTTTTTAGCTCATCATTACAGATTATAAAAGAAAGTCCTCTGCCACGTCTGTCTGTCTGTTCGCGATAAACTTAAAACCCACTAAACAGATTTTCACGCGGTTTTCGCCAGTACATAAAGTGATTCATAATGAACGTCTAGGTATATAATTTGTTAAGGTTCTTTTTTTTGTTATCAGCGCGGTACAACATCCGCCGGACCCGTTACTTAAGAATAAATAAAAATGCATGTTATATGTTATATACACCGGTATACGAATTGTACCTACTTGTACTTTATTTACTTTAGTGTCATTGTTTATTTTGTATGAATATCGACATTTCAACGAAAAAGGTCAAGTTCACTTTGATCGTGAATACCTCAGAATTGTTTTCATTAATACTAAAGGTTTGCAGCAAATCGTTCCAATATATATTTATGTATTTAATATTACTAGTGATCTTGTCGGGGTTGAAATTCGACCATAATCCATAAATTTTCCGATTTCGGAAATAAAGAAACTTCTTACATTTTTTTATTGATAACACTAAAGCTCTTCAATAGCTATTAAAAAAAATAATAAAGAAAATCAGTTGAAAAATAGGAGTAACATGTACGTAACAGTTTTGTTTTTGCTTATTTATATATAGAAGATGAAATTCAAGATTTTCAATTTATTTTAATAATAACAATCTTCCGTGCTACCACACAGATGTGAAAAAATGTTTTTGCATTTTAATTGTGAATAGGCTATATTATATTAAGCAACAAACCTTAGGAGCAAAGCAATTACCATAGAAAATATAGGTCGGAGAGCAGGACGATTGGGTTCAAAGTAAAAGTGGGAGCGGACCAAGAACCAACAGTGCGAGATTTCGGGAGCAGAGGGTCAGTTGACCACCTGACGAGAACTGGACATTATTGAAAAGGGCTGAACCGTGAATGTTCAAACCCGCGTCAGTGAGGTAGCATGCCTTGTCTTCACTTTTGTGGTTCAATCATTAAGCAATTATCGTAATTCAAATGGAACTTGTTTAAAGTTGCCTACTGTCAACACATTACAGCAATTAAAAAATTAAACGTGTGTGAAACTGGTTGTTAGTCGGCGAGTGAAAGTTTGGCTTTATTATATACTAAAAATACAGTCAAAATTATTATATGTGCATGAATAGTATTTTTAAATGGAATATCGAATTAGTTACTACATGATTATTAGTAGAAATATTTTTTTTGTATTATAGTTTTTGATTTATTAGAATTGTTATCTATAAAAGTAATAATAAGTTAATAATTTATCTAGTATTTAATATAAGTTCAGAGTAGTGTTCAAACTGTAGATATATGAAAAAACTACAACACAAGGGTATATGGTAATACGTTTGTAGGGTGCGGGGTGGTAGGGTTTTACAGTCCGACTGGGTCGCATCCACCATGTATATGGCGAAAAAGCCCGTCATAGTGATTCGCTTCTGCGGGTCGCATTTCGGGATCAGCCTGTACATATCCAGCTCTTCGCAGGCCGGCATGACAGCGGCGACCGGCGATGGATAGTGTGTCACTCGGTGGTCGCCATTGTTTTTGGATTGTACTGTGCTTACTATCAGGCATAGTGCAGTCAATTTGCCGTGCTACAATAAAAAAAAAGGTACTATGTGGTTTGAATTTTCTTATCTGTTTGATGTGTAAAAGATGTTTTATGTCTATTCACGTCCAATTAGTGCAAAAATAACTATAATATAAGTGTATTTGGTTATATTTTTCTTATTACTGAATTTGAATATTGAATTATTATCCTGATGAAACCAACGTAGTTTCTAGTATTTCAATAGTATTCAGCTTCTTTTTATGTTTTACAGGCACTACACCTTGGCCACAATCTCACCTGATGATGGTAAATGACGATGAAGCCGACGATGGATCGTGCTTACATGCTAGACCCCTGTTCACTCTACTCTTGAATACTCCCAAGTTATATGATGACGGGAAGACAGACCCTGGGAGTGAATTCCACACCTTAACCGTACTTATAATAAATGTAATTTGAAATCGCTTTGTACGAATCTCGGCAATATCAACCACATAAGGGTGGAAGCCCTCACGGCGTCTAGTCGTCCTTTGTTGTAATGGGGACGGTGGAATTATATCATGTAATTCCTGTGCACACTCTCTAAAGTGTAATCTATATAACACTGACAGACAAGCTACTTACCTTCGATGCTCTAAATTGAGCATTCTGGTCTCCCAAAGCGATTCATCACCGACAAACCGACGAGAACGACACTCAATGGAGTCAAGAGCGACCAGCTGATATTTGGCTGATCCATCCCATAGGTGACAGCAGTACCTATTCCACACATGAGCGTACCTGTGCTTGGTACAGGCTGAGAAGCTGTTCTGGTGTGAAATATCGCTTCACCCTGAAGAGGATCCCAAGTTTCTTCGCAGCCGTTCTTGCTTTTTGTTCAATTGAACGTCCGAAGTTAAGATCTGATGTTAGCTGGATCCGGCGAAGCTGGAGGTTGTTCGTAACTTGGAAAGTAGGAGTGGAAAGTTACTTTAACTGAAACGCAAAATGGTATATTTTATTTCGTAGTATAAAAGAAAATGTCACATTAGGGTCACCTAAATTATACATTATCTACAACGATGTAAAATTTCAACTTTTTACAACTTTTTTACTATCAGAAAGAGTTTGTGAATTTTGACAATGGCCATTTGTTTAACGGTTCTGCTGACTTATAAGATACCTAATAAACCCTCGACGTTCGTCTACTTTGTTAGCATGCAGGCAGAGTTGTCTGTGGTCTGAAATTTCTCATAAAAGTAATCTTTATTAGGGGTAAATGTCAAGTTGTATAAAGGTCAAAATGATCTTTATACCCGTCCTTAACCGACCTCTTTGCTCTTGACTATAAAATATCACAGATGTTATAAAATATTTTGTTTTTATTTTTTATACTAGATTTTAGCGAGTTTTTGGCGGGATCTTGGTCTGTCATGTAGTGGATTTTATTTTTTATTCATAATCTTGTGTTACTTGACTCTATATTGTGTAAAATTGGTGGTGTTTTATGTAATATAGTTTGTTTATTGTGCATAAGTGAAGTGAATGGAAAATAATACCACGGATCATGAATTCAGAGATGCCACAAAAACTCCATTGAATTAATTACTCGACAATGGAAATTAATAAACACTCTGGAGATTAACAAACACTCTGGATGAGAGAAACGAAATAATTCAGACAAAGAAGATGGTACGCTACTATTAATAAGGAGATTAAGATAAAAAAGATGGATAAAAAATATGTACGAAGTATTATATAGAAGATTTGGCGCTTATGCCTTTATATTAAATTGAACACTGAAGAAAATTGGTTAAAGGATACGTAAGAACTACCTATATTGACAACTTCAAAATTGGAAAAACTGAATAATTCAGACAAAGTATTGACAAGGAGATTAAGAAAAAGATGGATAAACGAATATGTACGAAATATTGTATAGAAGATTTGGCGCTTATGCCTTTATAGTAAATTGGACACGCAAGGAAATTGGTTAAAGTGTACATAAGAACTACCTATATTGACAACTTCAGAATTGGCAGTATGGATTAATTCCTTCGCCTGTCCTATTGGACGAATATTATTACTACTACTAGATTTTAGCGTTTGGTTAATCTTATTCGATATTAAATTTTGATATGGACTAAGATAGTAATGTACTAAACTTAAAGGGTATGTAACTTCATACAATTACATATATAACCTTGCTAAACTACAGTAAGAAATAAGGATAATATCTTTATTAGTAAATATATGGTTCTGTTTGTACAGTTATTTTTGTATCCTGTGATAAATAACTATGATATTATCTAACCACTAACCAAGAAATAAAACTAAAATGATATTTTGATTATCAGGAACACTGATAGCGTATAAAAATTATAAGTAATATTAAATATCATCATTCGATACATAGTATAAAACAAAGTCCCCTGCCGCGTCTGTCTATCTGTCTGTTCGCGATAAATTCAAAAACTAAGGTACGGATCTTCAAACGGTTTTCACCAGTGGATAAAGTAATTCACGGGGAACGTTTTAGTATATAAATTTGTCAAGGTTTTGTGTAGATTGATTGAAATATAACGATAATTGTTAGACAAGTCGGAAAAATTCAAACGGCCTGTGAGTTTACACCGAAAACGCTGCCTAATCCTTTTGAGATATAACAATGTATGTTGGGTAAATGTAATAAGGTTTACTTTTGTGTGTATAGGTTAAAATAAAAGAAAATTACGTCCATTGCAAAATCTATACATTTTTCTTTTTAGCCAGATGTAAATGATGAAACAACAGAGACAATAGATCTACAAAAAATGTCTGTGTGCATATATCTATCTTTTACGGATAGCATACTCATTATATGTTCTAAAAAAAGTGACATACAATTTTAAAGCTATTTAGACGTATTGGGTTGGGTTTAAATATAACGATAATTGTTGGACATGTCGGAAAAAGTCAAGCCGCCTAGGAGTTTTCATCGAAAACGCTGCCGCTGCTCGCGCGATACACTCGCACAAAATCTTAAATCACTGCGATAACATTACACATTGTCACCTCCACACACGTGCACGCACACACGCTTACATAGTCCAGTCATTTCAGCTTAAATTAGGTAAGAATCTCGGAATTCGAGATACCCAGCTGTAAGTCTGTAAATACTTGTATATTGACACTCTAAAAGTTGTCTCAAAACCTACATATGGTAGCGCGTACGCAACTATTAAATTTCAAGGTCAAAGGTCACAAAAACCGGTTTTTTTACGCTTTTTTTGTAAATATCTATTACCTATGGGTTTTTGCTATTTGTATTCATTATCAATATTGTAGAATACAAAATTCTCTATAAATTTTGGTTAATAATATTTTTCATACATTCATTTTCATTTTGTTACATTCTTGATAATTTAATGTATGTCCGTAAAAACTTTGAAAAACTGAATTTAGTAAAAGACCGGCATAATCTAAATACTAGAAACTGTAATAAACTGGTGGTCCCATGTTTCAGACTTAGCAAAACCAGTAATAGTTTTTTAGGTAATAGTGTTAGGTTCTACAATAAAGTCCCAAAGCATGTTACCGATTTGCCGGACTGTAAATTTAAGCGCCATGTCAAATGGGTATTAGTTTCAAAAGTATATTATAGAGTGGATCAGTATGTGAATGATAGTGATGTCTGGAATTGACCCCTTGTTTGTGCACCCACTAAAAGCATTGTATAATGTATTGGAAATATATGTTAAAAAAATGTACCCGATCGAGTTTGTTGCCGGTTCTCCTCGATGACTGAGTTCTTTTCCGAACCGGTGGTAGTCTTTGACGTTCATAAGTGCCTTATTAGGGCCTAAACTGAATAAAGTATTTTTGATTTGATTTGTATGTTATTATACTTTTGTTCAATTTCGCGGTCATTTTCCTATATATACTCAACCTTTAATGAGTTTAACGAGAAAAACAATTAAGAACTTATTATTTAAAATCTTTATACATATAATAAATCGGTGGCTAGATCAAATTGTACGTTGTACATTAAATATTTTATGAAAATTATAATCAGGGTGAGCTTTGTTATCGATATAGGAGGCAAAAATATCTTATTTAGAATTTTTCCGGCTTTCTGTCTGTTTCTGTGTCCGTATATCATTCTGAAAGTACTAAACCAATTTTAAACTAATTTTGAAATTTTGAACCACTGAACGAAACATGACATAGTGATAACTAATATTATAAAGTAACATATAGAGTAATTTTGTTCCATAAAACGCAAGGAGTAATCCAGTGTAAATGACAAAAGTAAAAAAATTGTGGAATATGAAACGGATTTTAATGACATTTTCTTTGTGTTATTGCAGACAAATTAGTCAAAAATGCAAACTAATGCACATTTTTCACATACAACTATTCATAATCATATTTCTGAGATATGACTGTGACTGTTGAAAGATTAACACCCTTCAATATTGGGATAGTTCATGGTCAAATTTAACATATAAAATAATAATAGTAAAACTAATACTAATACATCCCCAAGAGAACCTTAGATAAAATATGTTTTTAATAGTATGGGAACGATACTTTAAACGTAAAAAAATCACACCTAGGTTCAATGAACAGAATTAAATGGGATCTTTTCAAGGTCAATCATTACGTCACTGCTTATCGCTGGAATGCCGCACGGTCGAACAATAGGAAGCGGGGCGCGGGTCGAGTTATAAAACGCGGGCCGGATTGCGCGGCAGCGCACATTGACAACGATGATTCATCGCGCTTTTTGTGTAAATCAACTGATTTTGAGTGAAAATCAGTTATGTTTTTCTAGAGATAATTAGGTCAAATATTATGCATCTATTTTTTTATTGATTTAGAATAAAAAATGACTAATGATTGTCCTGTAAAAATATCGCCGGCGTCTAATCTAACACCCAGTAGTAACAAAATATGGAGCACAATGACAAAAATTGAGTCAAATTATGTTTGTTCTCACAAAAATACCTATTACGGTGTTGCTAAGCAATGAGTGATTCCAGAATCAAGTTCAGAATTTTTTTTAGAAAACATAAACCTACACAATATTATTTTGCATAGAAAATAAGGCTCAAAAGTATCTAATACAGTTTTGTCAGGACATGTATTGTTTCGATATTTGATAAAATTTGTTTTCCAAATATTGATGAGTATTGGAATGTAAATTTACGATTAGAATAATTAGTTTAGCCGTTTGCAGTTGCCATTCAATACTATATATATACTAATATTGTAAAGACAGGTAAAGTTTGGATGTGCGGGATAAGTAATCCTTGGTCCTACTGATCTGATTTTGAAAATTATGTTTGAAATGTAGAAGTAGATAAAAGTAGAAAGGTGTAGGTATTATCTCTCAGTGCTAACTTATTATTTTGGCAAATATTTATATTAATCACAATAAATGTAATTAAAATTGGCAACAATGCAATATGACGTGCGCCACTTAAATGGTTTGAAACAAAGGAATAAAATTTGTAGCAAAAATATTCATTACCTTTAGCTTTACAAAAAAGTCCACTTACAAAAACAAATAGCTAAATAAAAATGGAGATTTCATTGAGATAAAGTTTACTTTGTACATCATGTTAATTGGTGAAGTAGGTCAAAAGATAATGCGAAATAAAAACTACAAGTTGGTAAAATTATTGCGTTGTCGCTGCCGCTGGGCCTATGAGAAAAGTAAGTAGGGCACGGTCGTGAGTAGCACAGAAGCTATCCAGAGGGTACTGGGAAGACATATGTGTTTGAGTGGGTCGCTGAACTGTTATACAATTTAAAACCGTTGGTGTCGATGCAGTCGGGATCTAGGTTTTTAAGATTTTTCGAGTTTGTAAATACAACAGAAACCGGTAGTAACTGATTTTATGCAGACGAAGTAGTTGCGCGGGTTAGCTAGTATATATATATATATAGCTCCATAAAAGGTAATATATGACAAGACTAATTTTTTTTAGCTATTTGTATATAATTTAAATTCAATAATTTATATCTAATGTTTACTAATATTATAAACTAGTTGTGTCCACGTCTTCGTCCGCGTGTAGCTTTATGTAAAAACAGTAAATAATAAAGTCATCCAAATGTATTCAGTGTGCTTAGTGTGAGTTTTTGTACACACTCGAACGCGTTGACGTTCACTACGGTTTGTATGGGATTTTAAAAGCGCCACCTAGTTGCTCACTTGTCAGACATAGTTTGTGAGTGCGAGTTTTGTTTGTTTACTTTATAGGTATCAAGTTTCGAAACGCGAGTATGCGCGAGTACGTAAAGGCGCGTAAATGCTTATTTGCGAGTGCGAGTTACAATGAAGTGCCATTTTGACGTTCCAAACCGAAACATATTCATATTTACACTAGTATATGTTTCACTGTGATTTTTGTCGTGAAAAGTTTAGCTTTGTAGCGTAAAAGTGTTTTTATAGCATAAATTATATAGGAGTACGTTATTTTTGTGTTGAAAATGTTCAAAATACTGAGAGTACAAGATATAAGAAATAATATGGCCATTGTTCAAACAAAAGTTCGCAGTAGCAATGATCCATTAGAAGATCTTATGGAGATACATATTATGAAAAGGTATCACTTCATAAAGAAAGCATTACAGTGTTTGTGTAAATAACTTATACGACAAACAAATCTAAAGTCTTCATCACTACGAGTTACATTGAAAATAAAGGTAAATATTGTTGATCTTAATAAGTGAACTTTTTATCATATAAGTGCAATAATCGTGATCTCTACAAAATGTGCTTAATACACATGTGTCTGGATCCTATCAGGAGCTAATAGGGGTAGCAAATAAACTCTCATGAATAATGCATTGTAAGGAATATGTATATTTTACATCTAACATTTTAAACATATATCCATAGTAATTTCTGTGTATTTGTTTATTTTAAAATGTATATACATATGGTATATTCAAGAGTTACTGTAATAAATAAAACTAGTTACAATTTGTTTCAACTTGATATCTTTGAACAGACAACTTATGAGCATGGTGACACAATTTTTACTAAATAATATAACTATATTCCAATTTAAACAAAATTGTGTATCTATAATTGGTATATATATGTCCTAACACACAGATGAATATATTTATTAATTCTTTCAGGTTTCATTGTAAATGCTGTGATTAGCTGTATTGATGGTAGTCGTTGCATTGTGTTTGGACCTGCTAAAGAAGATGAACATCTTTATTACTATTGTAAACACTACCAGTCTCTTAAATGGATAAATGGTAAATATTATGTTAACTTAAGGAAATGATATGTATTAGAATGCTATAAATAACCTGCAAATATTTTTTTCACATATGATTGGGTTGATGAAAACCATATTATAGGTTATATGACTTAGTTATATGGGATACAATATAGTCAACTATATAACCATATAATTATTGCACTAACATGGGAAAACGGTGTGGCTTTTGCTAATATATATATAATATGTCTGACATGGGTGTATCTAGACAAATTGCCAGTGCATTACTTAGAATAAACAAATAAACCGGGAAAACAAATGTTTTTTCACCATATACTTTGTAATTGAAATAGGAAAATTTAATTCCATTATTTTTTTATATCAATATTTATTTATTTTTAATTCCATAATATACATGAAAAAATATATGTAGATTCTATAATTGTATTTTATTTATATAGCAAATGAATGTATTATTTCACAGTAATAATATTGTTTAAATTTTTAGGAGATTGGCTTCCCACTACACCCTTTGTTGATGATTCTAATTGTACATACTACTACTGGCACAACAGAAGCGAATTATGGAGAAAAGCATACAAGGGCTGAAATATTCATGAAAAATGCTTGTACAAGACTAAAGAACCAATAACAATGTTTGAACCTAGCAGTTTATCACTGTGAACTGTAAAATGTAGCAGAATGAATTCAGGCTTGTTGTGCCGTACATAAAATGCTGGTTATATTTGGCATTATAGTATCACAGGAAGAAGAATGAGACCCTGATCATGAAATTATTTCTACTCCTACGGAGACAGTAAACACCTCACAATATTTAATTGGCAGAAGATTGTTAAAGGATAAATTATTATGCAGAGTAGAACAATAATAAAATGTCATCATTCAAAAAAAGTATTATATAATGTCATTATAAATAAAATAAAACTAATTTTTTATTGATAATTTCTATAATATATGTTGATTCTAATAAATCTAAAGAGCTCAGTCTTGTGTTTGCACAATTTATTTCTTAATTTCATCTTGTTACAACCTCATTTCCATATAATCATGACATCACTGCATTAAAGTCTCCACTGATCTTTCCATTTTTTATTTTTCTCTTTTTCAAGGCTTCTTGTGGTCTCTCGCCCTTTTGTTCAATTTAAGTCTACAAGTTAAAGAAGCCAACTTTTCCTTGGACCTTAATAAGATGCCCGTATCTAAAATATATAAATAGCATTATAATTAACACAAATTCAGTGAAACAATAAAATTTTACGGCAAATGTAATAACCTCAAACACTTACTGTTTCATATAATTTCTTCTAATGTCATTGATTAGTTTACATTTTTGTGTAACGAAATTACCGATTTTGTGTACATAAATGTAGTACATTTTGTCTAAAAAGTATAATTTGTAGAAATGTAACATTCACAAATCTATCAAATAAATAAACAAATCTGCGTTTGCTTACGTAACCCGCCTAAATCGATGCGTAGCTAGTTTTGTTGAAGAGTATATTGTTTATAGAAACTTTTCAATTTGGTCGGGGTATCATATGACGTTAACATTGCCAACATAATAAAAACAAACTAATCATTTTATACGGTGAGACAACGTCAAACGAATCGCCAACATAGAATGAACTCACACTCGCATGTACTCGGGTCTCATTACGTTTCCCGTAACCTCGGTGATCGCATAGTTAAAGTTATTCGATATATTTTTGCAAACTCACACTAAGCACACAGTTGATTTACTTATATACTTTTCTCTCGTACTTAAGTCAGGTCGTCATTAAAATCATAATAACTTTTGATAGACCGAACCGATTCTAATGAAAAAAAGATTAAATGTTACTCGAAGATATACTTTGTGATCTGCTTGAAGAGGTTTTATCGTGAACGCAGTGATGCGTGTTCAAACAAACAGACAGACAGATGGACAGACAGATAGACAAACAAATAGACAAACATTCCTAAAAATGATTGAAATGTATCTTTCAAAAAACGAGCCTACTCCTTTCTCAAGCGCCGGAAACGTATTCCTCTCGTGTCGCAGGTGTCCATGGGCGGCAGTGACCACTTACCATCAGGTGACCCGCATGATCGTTTGCCACCAATGTTACGTAACAATTATTTTCACAAAAATCTAAAATGTACAGACACATTACATTTACGTTCTTATTATACGTATAGATATAGAAGATGCGAATTTGATTTTGTTTGTTTGTGCATGCATTGACTATTTCACAGATTATCATGAAGTTTTGCATACACTAAAAAGACTAAAAAAGACACGTTACGTAACGTAACGTAAGACGTAACGTACATTTCATCTAGAGGAACAGTGCTGTTCCCGAAGTATATATCACAAATACCTTAACCTATGAAGTATAAAAAAAACAAATGACAGCGATTCGGACGTCTCATCGCAAAATGTATATGAAAGGAAAGCACGTTCATACAGTCGTGATGGTCCATCATCTTCTAGTTATTGTCTATTTATACGGTTATAACATCTCCGACTCCACCCTTATTTAACATCAAATAAGACAGCGATTAAACGCAAACTAATAACACAATATGAAAGTCCTGCCAATAACATTGTAATTATTTCTTATCCACTTGGCAAGGAAATTTTACGCTTGTAATAATACGGAAACATACACTTTTGTCCTACTTACGCTCCAGTGGGATAGTAATTCCCGATACACAAGATACTTACGTGTTATCCGTCATCAGAGAAGCATAACCGTACTTCCGTACCGCTTAACAAGTTTCGGCAGTTATTGATTAATGTAACGTACGCACGCAACAATTTACCCAGGTGTCCTGCTGTTGGGAAATTGGTTATTTATTACGTTAAAAATCTATACCGGGGACATGTATGTGTCAAAATTGATACCGGAAAAGAATTATCCAGCTTAAGTACTGCTTTAAAATGTGACCGTGTAATTAAATAGGATAACAACTGAACGTCAAGGTGCTAATAATTTTGAAAATCTTTCCACTATCTTCCGTCTTATTTGGTTACTCACGGTTTTTATATCAATTTTTTTTTTTACTCAAATTTTGTACTTTAGCGTACTTTTTTTCGTGACAATTACTTTTTACTAATTAGTGACTTCACTTCTTATATTTTAAGGGAAAAGGATAGATTCAGAGGTTGGGCATCTAAATAATAGTTGAAACGAAATTTCTCATTGGTTCGCATTAAATAACTTAGTATTAAATGCAGATAAAACAAAAGGTATGAGATTTACTTTGCCTAATGTTCCATGAATTGATATTATTTGTGTGTTAGGTTTTACAATAAAGCCCCAAAGGAAATTACCGATTTGCTGGATTGTGAGTTAAAAGTTAAATACGCGCCATGTCAAGCGGGTTTTAGTGTCAAAAGGTATAATAGATTGGATCAATATGTGAACGATGGTGATGTCTAGAATTGATTAATCGCTCGATTGTGACGTGTAATGTATATTAAATATTATCATAGATTACATTGTCACTTAACATCAGTTTTTAACAAAATAAGAAAAATATTAGAATATCTATATATTAATACGTGAAGCCTAAACTTTGTATCCCTTTTTAACGGAATTGGGCGAACGAATGTACGTGAAATTTTGCATAGTTGAAGTTTATATGGAAGAGAAGTGCAGAAAGCTATTTATTTTATATAAAATGCATTAGAAGTATATTAAATTAATTAAAATATGCATTACTTACACTACTGCTTCAATTTTACACAACATATACACACATGTAAATAAAAAAGACATTATGACATCTGTCAATAAAGGACTTCAAAAAAGGTTGTGAAGAAGGTTGCTATGCTCGACTGTATGTATTATTTTACTCTTACGTTCCAATTATTCTTTTTATTCTACATTCTACAATGATATTATAACTTAATACCGTTTGACAAAAGAACCTTAATAAAATTAAAACTTTAAAAAATCAATGAACTATGGTCGAATGTCGACCTCTGGGCGCCCACTAGTTATTATAAAAGTATATAATCTATTGTATAATAACCGAAAAACATCGTTTTTTATTTATCTTTTTAATTAGAAACATAATGTACATACAAGCCCATTTAACTACTAAATTTCAAATAAGAACATAAAATAAATAAAGTTATGAGATAAAATAATAAATCTATACCTCACACTACTTGTTTTTAGCAATCTTAACGAGCAGTATATAGAAATGAGATATTGCTTAGTATGAAAACTGTTAAACGATGTCTCTAACATCACGTTTGCTTTAGAAAGCCTCAATACTGTTTACGATTTATATAGTTGGATAAACGTCGGGTGCCGTGTTCCGAAGCTTACGCTCGAATATATAGCGACATTTCAAATGCTTAATATGGTGTGCTATTGAAAATTTATCTACAGCTAGCCGTGGTGAAGCGAGTTGTTATAAACCATAGTCATTGATTGATAATAGGCCTTTCGTTTCTAATACCAATAACATAAAATTTTTGCCATGTGGTGACGGCAGAGTATGATTAGCAACACCCCATATTTTCCCATGGGTATCGTAGAAGACGATTAAGGGAGTGTCTGAGTCCTTTTCCGGTCGTAACGGTTCCCGTTCCACTGGGTCCAGAAAAACAAGGGCGAATATGTGCATCTGTGTCTTGCGCCTACATTTGTGCACCTTAATATATCCTGCGCATCTGGCCGCTTCCACTACTAGCCATCTTCGAGTGCACCAACGCTTACCGGCGCCAGTTACAATAAAATAATTAAATGTAACTGTAATTACATTGTTTCACCAATAGTAAAATTTTGATTAATAAAAATGGTTTCTTTATTTCGCTTATTTGAATTGCAAAAAAACGCTATTAGTATAGTCCACTTAATTACGTTATATGTATATAATTATTTTAGTTAAACCGGTTGGATATGTGCACACTGCTTAGGCCTTCCATTGAAAATCACCACTGCAGTACTATTTAAGTGAACTGTAGCTGAATAGGAGTGTTGTTGTTGGATATTTTAATTACGTAGATTTATATTTTTGATTTGTGTTAAGTGTTGCCAAAGGCCCACCTCCTTTCCCCCTTTCCACTTGCGATTCCCCTGGTGTTGCTGGTGTCTATGGACGGTGGCAATCACTTAACATCAGGTTACCCACCTGTTCGTTTGCCTCCTTTTGACATAAAAAAAAAACCAGATAATATTCTAAGTCAAGAGTAAGTTAAGCTTACTTTTACAAAAAGTCAAGTTTTATGTCTGTAATAGTAATAAATAATATAAAATGAATTCGATTTTGGCGTCTATCGTGTATTCCCTTAGTTCTTCTAAACTACCTACGCAAAGGAATGTGGAAAGTTTTTGACTACTATTTAGATCATTTCTTCTTCGGTTTATATATATAATAAGGATATATTAGATTTATATAAAGTATTTAGAAGTAGTCATAGTTGAAGGAACTTTAGCACTCTTACTTGATTAACGCTGACTAAACCTTATGTATTGAACATCTTAAGAATTCCTACAGAAAAGTTTAGAAATGTTTATGTCTGTCTTTTAAGGATAACTCACAGTAATCATTTTGATTTTTTACATTTCTATAAAAATATAATTATTTTTTGTGGCAAATATCGTATGAATTATTAGTCAATTAGATACCTACGTTGAGTATTCGATGTAAATTAAAAGTGCTCTTTAATCCAATCCAATTCAATTCAATTCAAAGTCCAATGAATATTTTGGAAGATATCGCAGGTGTAAAATTCGCGCAATAAGAACAAAGTTGATTGTTTGATTGATGAAAGTGTTACTGTGCGGAAATCCATCAATAAATATTAGGAACTTTGCACTTCCGCCTGAATTTGATTACTATGTCTCACTACAACACAGAACGTTAGTAATACAATAAAAATAATTGAAACCCGTATTTTGGTCGGTGGTTGATCCCGACGTAGGCGGATGGCTTAAGCAGTCGTCGATTGACATAGTTGGTCTCTAAAATGTGTTGCATATTTACTTGTAGAGACTACAATCGATCGACACAATCTACAAGTGCAAAGTGGAAAGCGTAAGTGCAAAGTAACTTCCACCCTAACATTTAGAGTTGACTATGTGAAGATTTTCACATATCTTCACATCACACATCACGGTCATGACTACAATCGATCGACACAATCTACAAGTGCAAAGTGGAAAGCGTAAGTGCAAAGTAACTTCCACCCTAACATTTAGAGTTGACTATGTGAAGATTTTCACATATCTTCACATCACACATCACAGTCATGTGGACATTAAAGCGGCAAAAAATGGATCTAAATGGTCTAAACACTTATGATACCTTTTTTTTTAATGGGGTAATCCCTAGGGATTTCCATCCCATCGGGTGGCAGAGGATGGATATGTCCTGGATAGTCGCATAGACTAAAACCCCATAGTACCTTCTTACACATTTCAGCCGGGGGAGCAGAGACTGTGTTGTCCCCTCCTAAAGGGCCCCAACTGCGGTTCGAGGAGTCAAGATGGAATCATTTATGATACCTACTACATTAGTACATTGCAATCATGCAAATCCGGGATGGATCGCTAGTACGTTATAAAGCCTAATGTAAGTACTATTTGTAAGGTTTATTAAGCGACACAAAGAATAATACAATTTAATTTGTATAACTGTATCCATTATCGCGTTTCGTATAAAATAAAACCACTTACAGATAATTTATTAGGTCCTTTTGTCGGTTATATGGGATCTGGTTAAATAATCGTTGGCAATAAATACAAATTTAGAAGCTCCATTATAATTTGTCTCTATTAAGATTTAGCTATTTGTTAATTTTAATGTAATTTTATTCGAAAAAAAAACATTTGTATTAAAAATATATTGTAATGCTTGTTATTCTTGCGGCTGCGCTCTTATTAATGTAATTGTGACCTATCTCTTGGTAACAGTTTTTTTGTGACTGAAAGATAACCTATATCCATTTGTCTATCATTGAAAACATTATGTAACGTTTCATGAAGATCGGTTAAGTATTTAAGGTCTCTGTTATAACATTTATTTATTTTTTATTGTAGCACGGCAAAGTGACTGCACTGTGCCTGATGGTAAGCACAGCACAATCCAAAAACAACGGCGACCACCGAGAGATACGCCCTCCACCGGCGGTCGTCGTTATCATGCCGGCCTGAGTAAATGTCTTATCACGTTACGCTTGAAGGATTGTTATAGGAAGGAGGGTACACACTAGCCGGGAGATTGTTCCACAGCTTCACGGTACGGCAAAAATAAGATGTAGCGAACTTTTATACATTTTATACATTTAATAAAACATACACCACTCAGTTTCTAAAGACGACTGGTTTATTTTACTAAATACCTCTACAATCGATGTTGTATTTAACTACCTACATAAGAACGTCTCATATAATTAACAAACAAAGAAACTTTCTCTCGCAATTTAGTTCGGATTTTCACTTAGAAAACTACATTTTTTAGCTGTGTGTACAGTTTTATTCAAAAATATTGTAAAATATTAATATATTATTAGTAACAATTTACATTTCTATATACTATCAATCCCCTTTGCAAGCCCTAAGAGATAATTTCTAAATATTTTCTTTAGTCTGTAAGCGCACTTATATCGCTAATGAAATCGATTGTCATATTTTTTTTATTTTGACGGCTAAGAATGAAGATTGACGGAATAAAATATGAGTATTGAAATTTTGTAATGGGAATAATTTGTTTTTTTTTTAAAGTAAAACTTAGGCGTTTGAAATTTGGATCCAGAACGTTTTTACGTGGCGAAAAGTGGTAGGAGAGTAAACACTATGTCGGGTAGTGTGTTGAAAACACCGGTTCTCGTCCGATAACCGAATTTAAGCAACGTCGCGTGCGGTCAGTATTTGAATGGGTGACCGCCCGGGCAACGTCCCGTGACGTTGGTTTTTTGTTGTATTAAAATGTTTCCTCGTAATATAAAAATTTGACTGCCATTGTGTGTCTTAACGACGTACACTTTTTTTTTACAAACGATTTGGTACGTTATACCATTGAATATTCGTTAATCACTACACCAAAATGTCATTGCGTTTATCACATCTATAGTCAAAACTTGGTCTGCTCTACCTCATATTATCTTAACTAATATTATAAATGGAAATGGGAGTTTGTTTGTTTATTAAGGAAATTGTTTTTTTATTATTGTAGCACGGCAAAATGACTGTACTGTGCCTGATGGTACAGTATAATCCAAAAACAATGGCGACCACCGAATGACACATTATCCATCGCCGGTCGCCGCTGTCATGCCGGCCATCGAAAAGCTGGATATGCACAGGCTGATCCCAAAACGCGACCCGCAGAAGTGAATCATTATGACGGGCTTTTTCGCCATATACATGGTAGTTGCGACCCAGTCGGGCTGTAAAACCCTACCACCCCGCTTTCGCCATTGCCTCGTTCGTTATTCAGCGGGGTGCACCACGTGCAGGTGAGGTTGGCTTGGATGTCTCAAGTCTTAGATGTTATTCGACACCCCTTACACCCATAATTGAAATCTAGCCAGTAGATTTTGAGTGATGCGTGCGTAACGGCAGTCCTCTATTGTTTTATTTATATAGATTGGCGTATATATTATTGATAGAAATGTTCAGAGTGTAATAATAAACAACTCTTTTATAATAATTAATTAATATATAGGTGGTAGAGCTACGCTGAAGCTATTACTGGTTTCAGCATGAATAGGTTGGCTCGCCCGGGGTATACCACACTCTCACAAAAAACCGACGTGAAGTAACATTGCTTGCATTGTTAAGTTTCGTTCGGTCAGTGAGAGCGCCGGAGGCCCACATTCCCTCCTCTTCCCACTTCCCGCACTCCGTCTCTCCCCCAAGACAGGTCGGCAACGCACTCGCGACTCCCTTGGTGTTGCAAGTGTCTATGGACGGTGGCGATCACTTAACATCAGGTGACCCAGCTGTCCGTTTGCCTCCTATGATATAAAAAAAATACTTAAAGGTAAAATTATAATTATTTTATTAGCATTTTAATAAATTTAAGCTGTACTAGTTTCTGTTTGATACAAAAACTAACAAAATACTGTCATATAAATTGTAGCAATATGAGTTGATATTTTAATGGACACTTCAATAACGAATAAGCTAAATTGCACATAATTTATTAAGTAAATAATATAAAATTCGTTCAAAACCCCAACGGCGTTTTTTAATAAATATTTCATCTCAAAAATGGCCTTTAACCTTAAAATATATATGCCCCGAGCAAGATCGTTACGCTCTGAGTCGATGAGTTATACACAAAAACCCTCTTTACCCAGAAACTCCTATTCATTTTGTTGGTCTATTATTAAGTTTGGTTCCACCGAACAATGTCGGGTTAACTTTTTAATGATATCCGGTCCTCTTTTGGACGATCGTCTATAATACTCATATTTTACGGATCTAAATGCATCTTAGTTACTCAATTATATCTCTTTGAGATTTGCAATTATTACCTAAAGATATATCGATTGACTTCGTTGTTTAAGGATGGGTAACCACCGGGTTAATACACAGACACTTGGTGGTTTAGTGGGGTTAGAAGAATTTATTATATATTTATTAACAAATATTTGGGCAATATTAACACGTACGTAAGATATATTAACATTGTAAATATACAAAAATAGTAACAAAGCTATGAACTAAAATTTAATTGACATAACATAAATCAGTTAGTTGAAGTAAAGAGAGAGTAAAGTTGGGCGCAGACGATGAGCATTTTTAGAAACTGTCAAAAAACTCTATTTATCTATTTAAAATTCGCTTATGTGTATATATTTACTAATCTATACATATATATATATATATTACAGTTACGTGTCACTATCTTAAGTGGTATTAACTAGTATTTATTACTGTACACCCAGAATACCCCTGATTCTACTGCATTGAAAAATTCATCCAAAGGTTGCCTGGAAGAAATTGCTAATAGCAATAAGGCCGCTCATTGTACCGTTAACAAAACGTGAAATGTTTTTTGAAATATATATATATATGTAATTGGGGTACAATAAAGTTTAAATAAAATAATAACAAATAAATAAAGTTCAACATATCCTAACAGATTTTAATTTCTAGTATAGTTGGATAATGGGAAATTTTCGATGATTTTATTTTTTCTTATTAATGAAACGAATTGAAATTTTGCATATCAAACTAACTAGCCAACAAAATCATTGAGACTGTGTTCATTCAGACATAGCATTTCATATACAGTAAATACTGCATCGTTCTGTATAAATTTAAATGACTGACAAATTTAATAAGATTTTTGTATGCCCGCATACATTATTACGAAATAAATAGTAGAATACTTATTATTCATTAGGATAATATTAATTCTCAAAAAAGTACAATAAAAATTGTGTTAAAGAAAAAACTTATACTTGACAACCGAAATAAATATATTTATACAATTTTATTAATCAATAATAAATTGTGAAAACGGTTTCGAAATATTAATTATTACAAGCAAAATAATTAATTTTGTTTTCTTAGTCTTAGATGTAGTAAATATCCACTTTAATAAAACTGCTTAAAGACAATTATTAAATTATATTGTTTTGACATGCTACAAGTTACAAATATTATAATTAATAGTATGCGTGATGATTCATTATTCTAATATAGATCATAGAATTATATAAATATGCACAGTTAGGTTCATTTTATTCTTGTATTAATCAACCGCTTTTCTTTATCCTTTTTTTTATTAGTACCTATTGACGAGCAATAGTGATATTAAACTAAAAAATTGTGTCCATTTTTTTAATTACCTTTTTTTCTTTAATAGGGAAAACTGGAAAACATAATTTTAATTATGTTCATCTACCACTGGGTGATCACTAGTTGTAATAAATAGACAAAGGTCATACATTTATAGATATGTAAATATTTAATCAAATAAAATTACTATAATAAATGCAGCTCGCTCTTCAAATATAGACACATAACTCGTACATTATTTAGAGTAATCAATTGTGTTTTTAATACATTAATGTGACAGAAATTTTGAGGTTAGAGCAGTATTTATTAGCGGTTTACAGTTAGAAAGTTTTTATAGTATGCAAATTTATTTTAGTATATAACTTGGCAAGAGATTTGATAATTTTAAATATGAGGAATCTTTAAGGAAGAGACGAAGGTCTATACAAATTAAACAGACTGGTACAAAACCTATGAACGTATTCTTAAGCAACGGCATGAAAAATATGGTGCGAACATCGTGTTTATTTAACAAGGTCGAGCGTAGGGTTCTGTAATTTATTAGTACAGATAAATTTTGGCCCTAACCGGCGCCAGCGGAGAGGCGCAAAACATATTGCCCCTATTGATGTTATCAGTCTAAACGCCTTTAATGTATTAAGACGCCCCGTTTGGGAGCTATAAAAATCTATTAACAAGGAATAGACTAGACTTTCGATTAAACTCAAAGTAAATCGTCACTTACTCGTTAAAGGAGAAAATAAATCAGACTTAATCGTCATCTTGGGCAAGGGTACTTTAAACATTTACAGTAAGTCTTAAACAAGCTTTATGGCCTCCTTCACAGGACTTAATGCCTGAAGCTGTGACTTTCAGTTAAGAACAGGATTAAACTATTTCGCTAGCTATCAGCGCTGTACTACAGAACACGAAACCTGGAAAGAATTATAGTTTTATGTATAAATATGCGATCCATTTAAATTATATTAATATATTGTTTTCGATAATCAAATTAAACGTTCAATTTCTCATTTCTATGAACAATCCGTTATTAGATTCTCTAATGGATTTCTCGTTCAATGACCACAGCCACAATAATTGTTTATTTGTTCAATGAAAACAGCTGCTATTATTTGAAACTAATTAAACAGTAGTCTATTTATTCTTAAATTGTACGTTGTGTATGGTTATTTTTTAATATTACTAGTGGGTCGTTTCCAACCAAATAAATATGTATAATCAATATTATGGGTGAGTAAAACGACATGCCATAGCGTTTCCATAACTTACATTTTAACGTACCTATTAAAAAAATATTGAATTAGATGCTATTATTTTATTTATATCGAATAGAAAGATTGCTTGTTTTCGTAGTTTGTGGAATATCATACTAATTCTATAGAGCTTTGTTATTCGGTCGAGACAAAATAACTTTCGGTTGGTTTAGGTCTAGGTTAATTCATCTATTAGTTTCTGGGTAAACAGGTAAACAGAACGTATACGACTGGCATTATTGACTGTATTTTTACCGTTCTAAAAATAATGTCTGTTCTTAGAAACGTAATTTTTTCAACCAACTTTATGAAATATTGTGAATTGGTCAAGATGTTGAAATTGATTTAATTTATTAAAGTCTAGTTTGCTATTAATAGTAGATATCGTAAAAAAGATTTATAGACGAAGAGGCACTTGAGTATGTAACCAAAATAAAATAAACACTCATATACATTATAATCAAAAATATTAAACTAATATGTACAGTCTTAGATGGAAGCCGAAACCTAACATTAGTGTCTTGATATCATTGATATACAAAAACCCAAGATGCACACTTAACATCTCAGATCCGGCACACAAAAATAAGTGCATAATTTTCGATTATGCAGTCATTTCAAATAGTATCTCCTCACTTGCGTCTTTGTAGAAACAAGTTTAAATCATTCAGGTAAGGTTGAATTTGCAAAATCGTAAGTGTATCGCATAACCATAACATATGTATATTGGCCAGTTTTTGCGGGACGATTTTGAGCGCTACTTTTATTCGAGACTGTGTGCCCTGGGTTTTTATACGTCAATGCTTGATACCAATTAGATAAAAAAAACGGGCTTATTATTTTTTTGTATCATTAAACTTTAAATTGAGTTCGAAAGACATAATAAATATACAGGTGAAAATCATTATGGAAAACTTAATATAGGTAATCTACATAATCTCTTTGCTTACAATTAACTTAAAGGTTTATTAAATTCCACCATTTTGCGATATTCGCTAACTTTCCTTGTAAAACATTCTACGAGCCTCGTGCGCAATAAATTACCAAAGCGAAGTAATTTTAAGGCATATTAAAGCTCCCTTAGAACGTGAAACATGTCATATTGAATGACAAAGTTACATTTGCTTCGTCATTTTAGAACACACGAAGTTATACGTTTTAATTCATATGTAACATAGAATTTTATAAGGCTATCTAACTTTTATAATTATTATATAAAAACGCCACACTTTATTATTTGATTGATGCTGGCGTTACTTTGCGTATATCTATAATTAAATCTTAGAGTGGACGTTACTTTGCACTTCCGCCTGGAATTGATTGGCCGCTGTCATGTCTCACTGCAGCAAAAAATATTTGATTTGTTCGACGTGTGCCTGAAAAGGTTAAATCCAGGTATATATAAGAAAGAGCAAAATATTTTGTAACTAAAACAACAAAAAGTAATTAAACGAGTTATAGTTGAAGGTTTAACCCGACGGTGACCGATTGTTAAACCTGTCGTTAGTTAAACACTGTTGGTATGTAGCTGTAAAGTATAAAAGTTAAAATTAGTTTAAATATTTTGTAGATTAACATTATATATAGCGACTATAATCGACTTTATTTTGCACTAGCCATGCCCGCAACTCGGTCTGCGTGGAACCTAATGTATTTTGATAGAGTGAACCGATTTTAATGAAACCAAGACTATAGGTTATTCGAGGGTATGCTTTATGATTTTCTTGGTGAGGTTTTATCGTAAATTCAGTACTTTAGCAGTGATGCGTATTCATAGAAACATAGAGACAGACAGACCGAGTGAAAATCAGCGCTGAAGGACTAACCTCCAACAGCAAACACGCTGACTCGAGGCCCATTTGCCACACACACCCTTAACCATCAATTTCTATTTCTACTTTTCATTGTTTATATGTATGTTTTCTTTTTTTTAATTGTACGTGTTTTCATATTTACTTATGTGTGTTGCAAATAAATGATTTTTCTTTTTTTTTTATATTTCTAAAAATGATTTAATAGTACATTATTGCAAAAGCCGTGAAATAGGCAATTGCAGGTCGAGTATGAGTTTGAAGGCGTAGGCGTAGCCAAATATGTACTAAATTTACATTATGTTACTTTTTTGCTATACAATGAAATATGAACTAGTAGAACATAGTAAACAACCATTTAACCAGATTTTGTTAAAAAAGTCTATTGAGCTAGAAAATATAAAATACATATACATAGTGATAGTATAAAACAAAGTCCCCTACCGCGTCTGTCTGTCTGTCTGTTCGCGATAAACTCAAAAACTACTGAACGGATTTTCAAGCGGTTTTCACCATTGGATAAAGTGATTTACGCAAACGGGGAACGTTTTGGTATATAATTTGTCAAGGATTTTTTTTTATAATCAGGGCGGGACAACGTCTGCCGGGCCCGCTAGTCTATACATATAATAAGAATGTAAATCTAACGTGCCTGTACTATTTCGATTTTCGTGAAAAAATTGTTGGACGTGACTAGGAATATGTAATAAAATATATTTCAATCATTTTTAGAAATGTCTGTCTGTCTGACTGTCTATTTGTATGAACACGCCTCCCTGCTAAATTACTGGGTTTACAATAAAATTTAAAAGTATATCTTCTGGAGTAACGTAGTCTTTGTTTCATTAAAATCGGTGCACTTTATCAAAAGTTATTATAGTTTTAATCACGGCTCGAATGGTTTTATTAATCACTGTTTTTTTACATAGGCTTCCACGCAGACGAAGTCACGGGCACAGCTAGTAATTTAATATATTTAGTTATTTACGGTATATAATATGATACTATTGCTTATAGAATAAATATTATGTACAAAAAGCCGTGCAATTAATATTTAAATACAAAATAAAACCTTGTTTAAAACACTTTGTAGAAATTAATCGCACTATAATTTTTAAGATCACGCCAGCAGAGACGAGGAACTAGTTTGTTATACTTCAATTTCATAGCAATAATTTAATATTAATTTGTTTTTAAGAAGTGTATTAAGTCCCTTATATGTTTTTTAAGCCACTTTTGTGAGTTTATGTCGATACTAGCGGGACCGGCGGACTTTGTCCCGCCATGATAATAAAAAAGAATCCTAGAAGCAGAGCGCAGCCTCACCTACTGGGTCTAATTGTAAATCTAAACCATTCTCGAATCCACTGGAACATACAAAAAATTTCATCAAAATCAGTCCAACTGTTTTTTTTTTTATGTCATAGGTGGCAAACGAACAGGTGGGTCACCTGCTGTTAAGTGATCACCACCATCCATGCACACTAACAACCCCAGAGGAGTCGTAAGTGCGTTGCCATCTTTCGGAGGGAAGGGTTAGGGGAGGGAAAAGGAGAGGAGAGGGGAGGGGAGATGGGTCTCCGGCGCTCTCACTGACCGAACGAAACGCAACAATGCAAGCACTGTTACTTCACGTCGGTTTTCTATGAGAGGGTGGTACTACCCCGGGCGAGCCGACCCATTCATGCTGAAACCAGTAGAGTTTAGGAGTAGTTCAGTCACATACACAAAGACAGAAGAATTATACATATAGATAAATATAAGAATATGCATGAAATGCTTAATATAAACAACTTATAAGTTATAAGTTGATAAATATTAATACTGTACCCGTCTAAATAGCTTTCGAATTGTACGGCACCATTTTTTTAGAAGATCTAATAAGTATAGTGTGTTATCCTTAAAAGACAGATATATGCCGTCACAGACTTCTTTGTAGATCTATATCTAATATCCCATCCTGCATTGTTTTGTTATATCTCGTATTAGGCAGTGTTTTCGATGAAATTTCCCAGGCGGCTTTACTTTTTCTGACATTTCCAACAATTATCGTTATATTACGACCAATTTACACAAAACCTTGACAAATTATATATCTAAACCTTCCCGATGAATCACTTTATCTACTTGGGAAAACCGCATGAAAATCTGTTCAGTGGTTTTTGAGTTTATCGCGGACAGACAGACAGACGCGGCATAGGAGTATGTTTTATGATATGTAGTGATACTGATATAAAAAATTAACCGCAATTTGCAGAATGTTATGATCAACTGACATAAGACAGCAAAGATAAATACGTACCTATCCCAAAATGTAAAGGAGATATATATTATTAGAAATAATTGATATCGCTTTTTCATGGTGAATAGTCTAATTAGGGTTGGATTATCTGCATATTATTAAATTATCTTTAAAAGTTAATATCTACATTGGATTTAAACGAATTTGAATTGAGACCTTAAAATTTGAAATCATAAACTCCATTACGCTATGCTTTAGTAAAACTCATGTTAAACGCGTGTTTATTTTTGCTTTTTGTACAGACTGTTAAATATTAAACTGAAATTTTGTACACAAATCTTTAGAAAGAAAAAAAAGGAAATCACATATACCTGTAACATTTGTAACAATCGAGTATCAAAGAATTTGTACTTTCACAAGTTCAAACGAAAAGGTATCGCCAGAATTAAAGAACACTTAAAGAAATTTAATATATTAAAGAATTATACATAATATTTGCCTCAAAAACTTTCTATCGACAAAAGTATATTTATTGTTAAACAGAGTTGAATAGGTACATAGTCTAGGACGTTTATACAAAAAGACCGTCGCGTCTAGCAAGTTAAGATGAATAAGTATTCATTTCTCACAACCTTTAGAGACAATTTTCGTATAATTATTAATATGCCTAATATTAGAATTACGACTCAGTCGTTATACATTAAAATATGAGAGACCTTTTGCTTATGACTACATATTATAAAACAAAGTCGTCTGCCAGGTCTCTCTGTATGTCTATCTTGGCGATAAACTCAAAAACAACTGAACGGATTTATATGCAGTTTCACCGGTAGATATAGTGATTAACGAGGAAGGTTTTGGTATATAATTTGTCAAGTTTTTTCTGTAAATTGGTTGAAATACAACGATAATTGTTGGAAATGTCGGAAAAAGTCAAGCCGCCTGGCAGTTTTCATCAAAAACGATGCCTAATCCTTTTGAGATATAACAAATAACCAAACAATGTATGTTGAGATATTTGCTTTTTATAGATTTAAAAAGAAGTCTTTGAGGAGATATATGTACCTTTTAAGGAGAGCCCAATATACTCATCATATGTTCTAAAAAAAGGAGACGTACAATTCGAAAGCAATTTAAATGGATACAGTATTAATAATTATCATATTAAATATTTATATATATAATAATAATTCTTTTGCCCGTGTGTATGTAATTGAACTCCTCCTAGACGGTTGGACAGGTTCTTATTCTTATTCTGGAAAAGAGGCTATGCAGGTCTTTAATCCTGTATCACTGCGACCAGTGTTGATCTATTGTGATCGCCCCATATTACTAAAGCTCTCCGCCTAGTCCTATAGTATTTAAAAACTGCAGGACTTTTTTGGCTGAGAGCATCTGTACCTCATCCGGAGGCAATACATGCTTTCCCAGAATCCGGTTTCGTGTAGGCTTCAGTGGATCACATTCACACAAGAGGTGTTTGGGGGTCTCATCCGCACCATCACAAAATCTGCACTCTCTTGTGCTCTGGACAGGTTTGGATGAGTTTTATGTGTGTTCCATTGGATTCGACAATGGTTTAGATTTATAATTGAACCCGATAGGTTGGCCCGCGGTCGGAGAGTAGGTTTTTGTTAAAATTCAACTTCAACATTTATACAATGGCGTCTCATAGATACGAAATCTGCCAGTGTCAAGTTTGTCATGGGAGAGTCACTTTATAGGTAGTATTAAATATTAATTGTATAATTTTGCTCTTCCAGATTAGGCCAGTGTAATATATCCAAGGACAAATACAATAAATGTCATGCTTAAATAAATAAATATAAATTCACATAATAATTATTGTTAGTAATGTTAAAGTCTAATTTTGTTACTAGTTATAAAATTGGCCAGAGTATAGACAAAAAAGATTTAAAATCAGAAGGACGGGGTAAACTGTTAGGCAAAATTATGATGGGAGAACGTCTGTCGTATAAAAGTAAAAAAAATACGGAAAAGAAAAAAACAGTAAAACCGATTATGATTCTTCATTATTGAAAGACATACAATCAAGGTAACGGTCCCTTTAACGCCTCGTATTACGTTAGGATTAAACATTAAACAAATTTCAACATTTTGCATAACACGTCGACGTCGCGTGTATACATGTCTCGTATGAGCAAAATTACTTGAAGCGTAATTTTAAGGTATTTTAAAGCTCCCTTGAAACGTGTCATTTGGCGCTACAACGTTACTTTCACTGTGTTATTTTCTTGTTTAGCAAAATTATATGCTACAATAATTATTATCATTGTTAATGTTTTGTTTGTATATTTCGAATTATTTAGATTAAGGATACGACAAATTATGAACTTAACAAGTATTTTTCGGTATAAATGATTTTTAATAGCATTAGTGAATATCTAAAACTTAGAAGAAAAATAGGTACTTAGATATTAACTCCACCGCGCTCAATCAGCCGCGGCCGGCTCGCGTTATCTTTTTTGGCTAGTGTAACCTAACCTTACTAAACCGCGATGAAAATGATTTTTTTTTAACTTAAATATCATCAAGTTTCTTATATATAAAACGCGGTGCGCTTGCCGACCGCTAGCGGCTCGCGCTGCCTTCGATTCGGATGTCTAACCTAACCGATTTATTTTTCTCAATTTTCCTATTGTGCTATTGTGATACATTATAAATGTAGATATATTTAGAGATAACCACGGCATGCTCCAACAATAAATTAAATATTAATAAAACGAAATATTAAACTATTTTACATATTTAAAGATTTAACATAATAATACAAAAACTAGGAAATTGAAACAGAAAGAGAAATAAAATACTAAAACTAATTGATACTCTAAAACAACATTTTAAAATATTAGGAAAGTAACAAAGTAACAGAAAGAGAAAAATAAGAAATATTGATACAATTAAAACTGTATTTTGTGAATAGTCTGATATGTCACTATCGATTTTTTGAAATGATTTCGTTTAGTTGAGAAACGACTTTAGACTAACTTTAACTTTAGACTTGTGAAACAAAGACAGTGCGAGCCGGCAGCGGAAGCGGTTGGCGAGCGCGCTGTGGGTTATATACGTAAGTACCGAAAAACGGTTCTAAAACAAAGGAGTTGTAACAAAATTGACAAAGAGGTTTTCTGTCATTGCAGTAAGACAAATGGAAATCGACGTTACCCTACCACAATAACAACCACAGTGCAATCCAAAAACAATGGTGACCATCTAGAGATCTACAATACTAAAATCATAGTACCTACAGATTATCGATGCCGCTGTTAGTTTGTCTTGGTATAACAGTTGTTTGAGTTTTCATAACTTAGTAATGGGGTCACATAACACATCGATCGCCTGCGTACCCTTTTACCTACATAACTGATATAGGTGGCTCATTCTGGAAGAATATATATTTGATATTAGTTTTGAAGCAATGGCGTACTGATATAATGTTAAAGCACCGTGTCGACCGACGTGGGTTCGAATCCTACACCTAAACTTGTTAAAAGCCTTCGTTCTTAATCTGGAACTTTTTAGGCTGATATTCTTTTCAGCTTATAAAAAATACCTTAATGTACAGTAATAATGTAACTGAGCAGTAAAAAAGTCATACTGACGATTAGAGGCACGAGTTTTTGGATACACTTCAAAGCAAAATATTTGCCAAATCAAAACTATTTTTTATATTATATAAACCTAGGTGATATTTTATTTTGCTGTATATTATGTTTATCGTTAATAGAACGACTAGATAATTCTAGAACAATCGATACAACCTTGTGGTTAGCATAATTGACGGCCGACTAAAACATTTGTACTTGACGTTAATGTCGCATTATGAATGTTTATTATAGAGTAATTATCATAACAAACATAGTTGAACGAAATATTAAAGACATATACGGGCTTATATTTAAGCTAAGTACATGAATGAAATAGAGAACATCAAATAAAAACAATTACCATTTTTTTAATAAGAATTTAGCTAATAATACACTTTGTTATTAAGAGTGATATTTTTAGTACAGTCTCATGTAAATTCTAGGGAAATAAACTATAATTAAATTTTTAATAAAAACTCTTAAACGTATAATAAAAGTTAGAAATGTAAATTATTTTGTTTTAAATTATTGTAAAGGATTATTTTAATCAAAACAATTTAAACAAAATTATTTCCCTTGACCCAAATACTTTCCTCCATAGTACTTTTACCATACAAATTTCAACAGCTACATTGAAATGAAGTTTAGGTAAAAATGCGCATGAAAATTTTGTGGCATTCGTATGAAACGGTAGGTAGCGGTCATAGTGTATAAAGCGACCCTTTTAAACACAACTAAAGCATGCGAAAATGTAATTAAGAACACTGGGTTAATTCCCATTTCACGTGCCTATATGAATTAGCAAGTTACTGAGTAAGTATTAAAGGGACGAGCCGAAATCCCGCACTTAATGGACAAATTTGAAATTGTATTCATTTACTCTGAATACTATGTAACAGATTGGATATGATTTTCAGTTAAAACCAAAACGATATACCTACATTTTTGATAATCTTATATTAAATGCAGTAATATCGTGTTCCAAGTTAAAGGAATAATATTAATTTATTTATTTTTTACAAAAATATTTTTTAGTATAGACTTGTGTGAAAAATTTGCCGCGTTGCATGACATTTCTGGTCAACTGGATTACAACCATCATAGACCATGTGTACAGGGGTCATTAATTATATTTCTAGCTTAACAATGAACAAATAAATATTTACGATTCAACCTAGGCTTTTTTTTTTTTTTAAGATACTCTCCATGGAAATCAGTACATTTTTGGATGCATTTGAATCAATTTTCGAAGCACCGACTATAGTTGCAGGCATAAGTGTATCGCATTTCGGTCGAAAGCAGCCGGAGTCAGAAAATTCCCTTTGCACTTCACTGTAACAGTGATCTCAATTTTTGAAGTTATACTTCTTCTGGCGCGTTAGGGAAAAATGATGAGAGTAAATTTTTACGAATTTTTACACCGGTGCGAATAACTGACACCCTGAAGTTAGCTATAGTCAACATTTTGTTTCTTTGTATTTGTTGTTTGTATTCCTTTGTATTAAAACTTTCAATGTATTAAATACCTTTTTTCTAATGTTGTTGTAAGGGGTGTCAAATAACATAGAATCTAAGGCTTAAAACATCCAAGCCAACCTCACCTGCACGTGGTACACCCTGCTGAATAACGAACGAGGCAATGGTGAAAGCGGGGTGGTAGGGTTTTACAGCCTGACTGGGTCGCAACCACCATGTATATGGGCCAAACCAAACCATGGGCCAAAAAAACCTTTTAATTTTTTAGCTACCACGAAATTATCGTCCAAGATGACAAAAAAAAAATCTGGTAAAGTTTGAGCTCTTAATATTAATATTCAGAGGTGTGACATCGTGATTTTCGATTTCGCATTTAAATTACACGGGATTTTTTTTTGTTTTCGAATTTTGATGTGTCTCAACGAATTATTCTGTGGTAAAAGTAAATACATAATTTTGTAGGAAATTGTACGGCCTACAAAAAAGGTCTGATATAATTTTTCGCTAAGTCAACTCGGTTAAAAGTTATTCGCAGTTAAAGTTCAACCTAAAATAATATATGATGACTTTCACAATCTTTTATAGTTTTTTTTTACAAAAAAATGCCTTAAAGACATAAAACAACATATTATTCGTGAGTTTTATTATGGTAGCTAGATAGACGCTTTTAGAAAAAGCCCTACCTACTACCGTGTATGATATTTTTGTTCCTAGCATTTGAAACTATTGCTACAGCTAAAATTAATACAACCGCAATGGGTCTTTATTCTAGGATATAATTGATATTTTAAGTAACATAATTATAGATTTTGGGGTGTAAGTTGTGTCGAATAACATCTGAGACTTGAGACATCCAAGCCAACCTCACTTGCACGTAAATTAATTAAAATTACCCTGCTGAATAACGAACGAGGCAATGACGAAAGCGGGGTAGGATTTTACATCCTGACTGGGTCGCAACCACCATGTATATGGCGAAAAAGCCCGTCATAGTGATTCGCTTTTGCGGGTCGCGTTTCGGGATCAGCCTGTGCATATCCAGCTTTTCACAGGCCGGCATGAAAGCGGCGACCGGCGATGGATAGTGTCACTTGGTGGTCGCCATTGTTTTTGGAGTGTACTGTGCTTACCATCAGGCACAGTGCAGTCATTTTGCCGTACTACAATAAAAAAAAGGATTGTGATGCTATTATTTTCAATTATTTTTTTGTTATGATTGTTATCTGTTGTACTTAGCGAAAGAGTATTGTTCTAAAATTGGTAAATATATCTTTAACCACAACCAACAGAATTTAAAAGGTTGCTTATATACAATAATTGGATTATTGAAAAATATATAGAGATTGTATAAATATTGTCCATGTTCATATATATCGTAATTTTGGTGATCGAATATAGAAAATTATAAGAGCATAGCCTATTGATTGGTTAATTATATTAAAATGAATTTCAAAAAAACTTCCACGATAAGACACTATAAATGTATCAAGTTTATCGATCTCAAGCACACCAACATATTTAAATATTTTATGCAATAATATTATAACTAAAAAACTGTAGATACTTCATAAGCGCTTCGAGAGCGCTTTGTTAAAACTTGACTAGTTAGCTTTTTTTTGACAGCTCCGCCCGTATCTAAGCAACATATAACTATTTCTTTTTCACCACCGATATTCAGATTGTGTCATGTTACTTCCACATTGTAACTAAGACAGTGTGGCGTTACAATACTACTTTACGTATGTGTGCTTTATCATGCTATTTGTTTTTTCAAAATATCATGTAGGTAACGTATCATTTACTAGTTATAATATCATTGATTTTATGTAGACAATATTTTAAAAGAAGTATGCACTATAGAATTTTGCAATAAAATATATATGTAATATTCGGTATTCTATCGTAGATTGAAGATGGCAATTACATCAATGTTTTCTTGAATCCGTTTTTCTCGCCCGGGGCTCAGTAAAAAGTACTTTGACACTGCTGGCGCTCATTTTTCACGGCTTAAGCGTCTTAAGCGGTCGTTCGATCCGACCTATGCCCTTGCTTGATACTAAGAGCTGCTGTCAGACATGACATTGACACGACTTCACGTATTCAAGAATAAAAAGATTGTCTGTAGTAGCTACCAAAGGAATACCGCTCGCGGGTAACTCTTTTAAAAAATTAACGTACCTTATTGTTCTGGCACAATGTACGCAGTCATGATTTTACAATTATTGACGTATGAGTTTAGAATATTTGTGTAAAAGCTACATGACTTTTAGATGTTTCTCTTGAAGTCTTTAAATTAAAGGGTATAATGGGTGATGTGAGAGTGATAGAAGTTAACACATTCTATTTATATAGTGTCGGCTTTCTTAGACAAGTTGACGTATGAAATTTATGTGAAAAATAAATTTCTAGATTTTTTATATAAGCAAAACTTTTTTAACAGTACAAATAAGTGTCATGAGAGTGACTGGAACTGCTACCTATAATCCATTTACATAGATTGGTTAGAAATCTAAATAAAATAACCGGCTATGGTTTTGGATTATTATTCATTTGGATGCTATAGTCGATATTGATTCATGCCTTTTTTGATTTGATTTAATAAAGAGTTATATTTGCACGTCAGTGCCGAAAAAATCAGCGTGTGGAAAGGACAGAGAGCAAGGAAGACAAGGTTTCAAGTGTTTGGACGGGGACTGGGGGCATCTTTCGCCGGGCTGACCGCTGGGGCGGCATGGCAATAGCCTTGCTCGATCCCGTACCGGCCTGCTAAAAGCGGTGGACTTACCCACTCCCTCGGGAAGATGGCGTATCCATGAGTACTTCCCCATAATAATAAAAAAAATCAGCCGTCACGGGACGCCTGACAGATGTGAAACATAGAGATTGATCGAATCGAAGGAATCTGAAATTCTCGAATTACACTATAGGTATGCGAGCTTAGTGCGGCAAGAGAGATTGCGCATGACATCGCGTCGCCACGTTTCACACACTCGCCACGCCAACAGTCGGGTTTATCCACTCTTATAGATGTTTCACATCAAAATACATATATTTTAAACTACCTGTTACCCGCGACTTCGTCGGCGTTATTTCTTATCTTAACAATATATTTTATATAGAAAGAAAGAAATAGATTTTGAGTTAAAAAAAAATCTTGGTAAACAGTACTATCTATTTATTTCCACACTATACCGCTTGCCCCACTCTAGACATTGCTTAATGTGTAGAGCTTATAAAAATTGTAGTTTCTTAAAATTTATTAGCTCAAGATACATACTTACTTTAGATAAGAACCAAGTGTTTATGAAGTACAAATAAAAACATATAATCGACATCTATCCAGTGTTTTTTGGATGTTCGTAGGACAGACTTCGATCAGTTTATATGTATTATTTATAAAAAAAAAAAAAAACAAAGTGCATGATACTATAAAAGTATTATATTAGACCTAATTTCAAGATATTACAAAATAGTCATTTTAAAATGTACTGAAGATTAATTTGAGCAGCAAAAAGCTAACTTCACGCGGTTTTCCCAGACGGTCACCCATCCAAGTACTGACCGCGCCCGACGTCGCTTAACTTCGATGATCGGACGAGAACCGATGTTTTCAAAATACTTCTATCTCATCAACATATAATCAAAATACTATCCACTCGTCTGTCTCGCGTGTGTGTGACGTCACAGATTATTAAATAAAAACAATTGGAATCTTACGTTTATACAAATAGAGTTGCAAATGTTTTTGAACATTTCGCTAATAGTGCAAAATTCATGTTTTGTGTTGCCACGTCACTAAGCCAACAATAAGGTTTACCCGGGGCTCTACATGTTTCACATTTTTTTATTCGAATTGACTACGCTATTGACCTTGCAAGGTCTTAACAGCTTCACCGGACTACTTGTTTCACATCAACAATCGTTGTTCGATATTTAGAGTAGAGATATTTATATAGTAAAAATTATTATATTATCTACAGTCCTTTTTATAAATGTATGTATAAGGAATCATTTTATTAAAACAAAGGATTTATGATACTGATTCAATATTAAAAATTGTAAAGATGGGAATGATAGAATATTTATATAACAAAACATTTGTACGATATTTTTAAATATTCCTGCTAAAACATATAACATAGGGTACAGTTCATTCTGCACGTAATGGACTTCATAATACTGCCCGCGTAAACTGTTCACATTTTCCCATACCCCGCATATCACACATGCACTCGTTTGCTGTAATTACATGAAAGCAATCTGCACGGTTCTCTGCAAGCATCTGTGGTACGCTGTAGTATCAAAGCTGCCGCAACCCCTCACTGAGAGTGTTTTGTACACACTTATAAAGCGTTGAGTGCCTTATGTGAATACAAGATATGCTTTTACACTTTATTTATTATGACGTAGGTAAGCTACGAGCTAGCGTTTTACATTCAATAACTTGTTACCGCCCACCTCCGGTGCCGCTGCATTACATTCAAGAGACGAGACTACGACACGACCGGAACATTGATATTAGCGCCACCATATTATAAATATACATCGACACTAGCGCCAACATATTAAAGATACACATTGATACTAGCGCCACCATATTAGAGAGAGACATTAACACTAGCGTCACCATATTAAAGATACATAAATAAGAATTATTAATATTATATAGATTTTAATAGGACGTAAATAAGAATGGATATCATTATATAGAATTGAATCATTTGTTTGATCATTATTAATAATAGTATATTCATTTACTTCATAGTTCGGCCATGAAAGGCAAGATGTCGCTGATCTACATGTCGACACAGATTAGTCAACACATTTGAGATACATAAATAAGGATAATTATATAAAATTGTTGTATAGCTTAAATAACATTAATTTGTTCATACTTCATTATTTATGTGTTACTTAAACTATTTTGCGGAATTATGTATAAATAGTAATCGCTTTGACTTATATAGATGGGCCTTTAAAAGGCAAGATGTCTGTGATATCTAGGCACTTCTTATATAACAAGTATTTTAAGGCGAAGCTCTGGCCAAATAAATAGTGACAGTATCTACGATGTGTTTATTGCCATTCCTGACTGCATCGACACTATACGTGATTAGTTTAATACGCTTTATTAGTAACCCACCCACTAAATCACCAAAACAATTCACGTACAAAAGAGAGTAAATTATTAGTGTACATTTTAAACTTAGAAATTAGATTATTAATTAAATAATTGATTCAAATAATTTTATTTTTTTGTGCAACAAAAAATTGCCAAGTCTATATGTGCTAGATTACGAATGCAGAGTAACCTACCCACTAAATCACCAAAACAATTCACGTACAAAAGAGAGTAAATTATTAGTGTACATTTTAAACTTAGAAATTAGATTATTAATTAAATAATTGATTCAAATAATTTTATTTTTTAGTGCAACTAAAAATTGCCAAGTCTATATGTGTTATATTACGAATGTAGAGTAGTAACCCACCTATTGAATCACCAACACAATTCACGTACAAAAGAGAGTAAATTATTAGTGTACATTTTAAACTTAGAAATTAGATTATTAATTAAATAATTGATTCAAATAATTTTATTTTTTTGTGCAACAAAAAATTGCCAAGTCTATATGTGTTATATTACGAATGTAGAGTAGTAACCCACCTATTGAATCACCAACACAATTCACGTACAAAAGAGAGTAAATTATTAGTGTACATTTTAAACTTAGAAATCAGATTATTAATTAAATAATTGATTCAAATAATGTTATTTCTTAGTGCAACAAAAAATTGCCAAGTCTATATGTGCTACATTACGAATGTAAGTACGCTTGGCATAAAAGTGTATCTAGTTTCTTTACAATTAAATAATTCATTGAATTGATTATCTTTATTTATCAATTGTATAAGATTGCTGTTAGTGAAACATGCTGTATAAACTATGTTTTGTAAACTCTATTGTAAAATACTTGAAGTATCGTAAATAATATTATAAATGCAATTATGTTTCTTTGTTTCCTTTCCACATCATATCTACTCAAATAATCATCATTAAATTTTACATACTCCTTTTTAGGGATACAAAAAAGGATATAGGGTGGCCACCTTTCACCCAGAAAGAAAGAACTGGTCCCAAGGAATAGAAAAGTGTTTTTATTACATAAAAGCAATGTCACGAGCAAATAGCTTTAAAGATAATATTTTATACTAGCCGGTTGTGGTGACTACGTATTTTATCTTTATTCATTGAGAACACGCTTTTAATTTGTAAATCTAATTTTGTCGTTATTGCATAACTTCTATAAAAAAGTGTTGGTACTTAACTTACGCAGTACTTTGAAAATTCCCGTATCTCCTAATAAAATTGTCACCGTAATTTGTTCAGTCGCTACCGAATATCATCAAACTAACGAACAAGGGGTATTTTATTTGTATGTATATACTTAAATAAACAATACCAATGTTTCCCGTAATATTATTCAGCTTGAAATTTGTCCCTGATACTCATATTTAAAAAAACATATATTTTGGATATATCGGATAAATAAATGAACCGACAGCCGGCGGCCGTCTCCTCGGTTCGTTAACCACTACACCATATCGTTATGATATTATTGCAAGGAAAAAATAGAGAGAGAAAACATTTAACATCAAATAAATAACAAGCGTAATTCTGCGTTTCTTGTCTGGTTTTATTACACAACATATATTTTGCATGGATACTTTTATTATATTAATATTCCTTTAAGAGTCACGTCGTCTTTCAGCTTTAAAAGGCTATGTTTTTGACATAAAAGTTAATACGTGTATTATGTTACCGTTTAACTCAAAATCTGTTGAAACCTCAAGTGACTAGTGAAAATATTACACAATTAATTAGTTAATAATATATTCCGATTTTATAATTATTTACCCTTGTAAATAGTTTATTTATTTATACATATACAATTTTACAGAGTTATACATATACAATTTTATAGAGAAATATTAGAAGGGTAATTATAACTATATTACTATTATTATATTATATTAGCTAGCCGAATTACTAGCAAAAATTATAATTACATGAGCATTAGTGACTGCTGTAGTTAATAACTGTGTTACAGCCACTAACACTCACCGCCGGACAACACTAAGCTTTTTGTTTGAAAAAGTTAACACATAAATCGTAATATGCAACAATGGAAAATAGTTTATCTAATAATTAAATACTGCTAAGCAAGCGTGAGTGAGCGCCAGTCGCGGGTACGGGCGCTGCCGGTGCACAAGTGTGCCCGGCAGGTTCGAGAAGGCCTCTCGGGACATGAGAGGCGGAGGTCGAGGGCGGACGGGGGTTGGCGGCCGTCCTAGACGGCGACGCTTGCCTGGGGTAGCGAGGGCACTTCGTGCGCGGGGCGCGGGGACATCCGCGATAGTTCGTGTTATGACCCACGCCGTAGCACAGACCGCAACTCAGAGGGTCGGAGGACTCTTTCGTGCGAGGATACTCCTTGGTGGAGTGGTCGCCGAGGCACTTAACGCACCTGGGTTTCAGGTGACAGTTTCGTGTGGAGTGTTCGTACACCTGGCAGTTGTGACACTGCGAGGACACAGACGTTATGCGCGGCGGCTTGATGATAACGCCGGAGAGGCCGCAGAGGGTCGTGAGGTTAAATATCGCTTTGCCTTGATGGGTGCGATCGAGAACGACGAGAACCATGTCGTATGGGTCCCTGGTGCGCGGAAAGTGCAAACGATGTATCTCGCGAACAGGAATCTTCTGCACTTTGAGGTCGTCGAAAATGTCACAGGTCGGGAGTTCTGACGGGACCCTACGGATAACTACCCGTACTTTATGCTCCTCGAGAGAGTGCGAGAGAGAGATATATCGAGAGAGAAATAACCCCACTGGTTGTCCCAAAGGAAACGAGTGAGGTCACGGTGGGCGGTGGGAGTTGCTACCTTCACCGGAATACCTACAGCGGTATTCACGGCGGAGGTGTAAGGGATACCTGCCGTTTCCAGCAGGCTAGAAATCTCAACCCAAGACGCTTTGTCTTGGATCGTAACGGGGGGCGGTGGGGGGTGCTTTTTGCCCGAAACTGCGAAACCCGCAGCTTGAGGCGGGACGGGTCTAGAGGGCGTGGGTGTCGTCTTTGGCACTTTCGCGCCATCGACGTTAACGATCTTTTTTGATGGTAACTTACCTTCAAGATCGGACGAGGGGTTTTGGCGCTTATTGCGCTGTTTGCGATGCGTGACGGTGGTGAAGCCATCGTCCGCAGGAAGGTCTTGCTCCATCTCGGAGCCGGAGTCGGAGTCGCGATCGGACGGGATCTCAAAATTTTTTGAGGCCTCGACCCTGGCATAGATCGAGGGATCGGGCTTCGAAGAGTTAGGGAATTCGGCGCGACACTTAGCAGCGTACGCGTCGTAGTCGTCTATGAGATGAGGACATATTTCGGAAATGAATCCACGGAGGCTGAGAAGTTCGCTTTCTAAGAGGCGAACTTCGCTATCGGAGGCCATACCGGGGCCTGAGGAGGGGAGTGGGGCGGAGGAAGACATCAAAAACCTCCCTACCAGTGGGGCAGGGGGGCGCGCCTTAATGAATTTAACGGACTATCCCGAGTCCGGATCAAAGGGAGCTGTGGGCGATGTGCAATGCCTCAGAGGGGATCTACAGTGCCTAGGGGGAAGCCCTAACACTTCTTTCTTCTCTTCAGCCGACGCGACGACACGACGACACGAAGAGGAGCACGGCGTCGCACCGAAAAGTGCGGTTTGACGTACTGACAAGTACGGTTTCCTACGTTCTGAAAAGAATGCATAACGAGACACGTGTCAAAGGAACGAGTCAATTGACGAAACGAGAGAGAACACGATAACCGAGATTCTCGATACGGAAAAGAAACACTTGCGTAAAAACACAACACCAACTCGAGTTAATCTTTCAAATCTGTCAGTATTTTAGTTGATCACTCACTCACTCACTCACCCACATGTTGACTCACTCAGTCACATGTTGACTCACCGCTCACTCACATGATGACTCACTCACTCACAAGGTAATTTTTTAACTCAAAGTTTTCACTTGTCTGTGTGTTTTTTCAAAGATTTCCTCTCATACAAACCTTGTCTTGACAATTACAATCACAAAACAAGGAATTAGCCAAACAAGTGCAACCGTACTAAAGGGATTTACTTATAGACGTTCAACGATTGATTTTTATTTGTATAAATCATATTCACTTCAGAATTTTGAGTTTTACGGCAGCGTGATACATATCTAAATAACACCGTTTTGCTCAATCTTTGAACACGACTCTACGATATTAGTTTACATTGCTTAAACATGAACCTACTGGATATTTTAAAATTAAATTCCTTTAAGAGGTAAGTCGTGATTTAGCTGACGTAGCTGCACGATACCGTTTCGTTATAAAAATATCTGTAGCAACGGTCGTAGAGTTTTCTTTATTCACGGTATGCACACCTGCCGAGAGTCTGAATTGAACGAAAATTTTGTCGTCTTCTTGGCAAATTTGAATTTATTCTCAGCAAAGCGGGTAATGTTTTAGCTACTCTTATATTTTTATAATGAATACTTGTGTACATAAAGTTTATTTTAAGATAAACGAAACTATACGAACGGTGTTGAATAATTAAAAAATCTTTTTAATAAATGTTTTCTCAGGCTTTGAGCACGAGGTTTATTTATAGAACTTTAAAAATATATAAAATTATTTAGACGTAACATTTTCTAAGAACATGCTTCCAATTAAGGGTATTTAACTTTTCAGTCATGATTTTTACGTTCTACGAACTTATTTTAATCTTAAATTCGATAGAAACATCAAAGAGTTTGTTTAACAATCAGACAACTCGTAAGCGGCTTTGCCTATACATATATTATTTTCTTCTTACGAACATCGCAGTTTTATTAAGTATTATATAGACTAAATAAAATTTTCTTTAGAAGCTGGGCACTAATGATAAAATCTATCAGTGGTAACTTAAAATTAGTAGAATCATTGTTATTGCTGTTGTAATGATCCAACGACAAAAAAAAAAATGGATTACAGTTACTTACTAGATATGACAAATAAATAAAACGATAACACTATTTTCAGAACAAATATGTAACTTAGCCCATTTGAAAATTGCTTTATCTGGATACCAGCCCGTATAAAAATTTATATGAATAAAAATCAATTACCCAATGAGTGTAAGCATATTACTTCAAAACTTGATATAACAACTGTTTCCTTATAAATACATTAATAAAAAAGACTAGATCATATATTAATTTTGACAGTATAAATATTCAAACTTTGACATAAGAATAACTGTTAAACTATTGAAACCTATATGTCACCCTTCCGCACTGGCGTTTCCTTTGGTTTTTCTGGCACCGACTTGCCAATGTAACTCTTTATTAATCCAATAAGAAAATCATGAATCAATATCGACTTTAGCATCCAATTCCTTTATCTGGATACCAGCCTGTATAAAAATTTGTATATAAAAGAATTAATTTCAGTAAACTTATTTGGCTAATTCATATTGTTTTGATTTTAATTCTTAAGACAAAGAGTGTATATGACTGAGTGAGTCATCATGTGAGTTAGTGGTGAGTCAACATGTGAGTGAGTGAGACAGAAAAGTGTAGTTTGATCTACTAAAATACTGGCAGACTTAAAAGATTAACGGTCAGTTGTTGTAATTTCATATAATGAGATATTATTTCCTTACATGATATTGGTAATGGGGAGATTTAGACTCATTTTTTCCTTTTTGCGTGCGACGTCGGTTATATAGTATATAGTCGTATACCGTATAGCGTAGTCAGTTGGAGAAAAAAAAAACAAAAGATAGTGTAGTCTGTTGAAGCGGCAAAGGCCAGTCACGCCAATAGTGTAGTCAGTTCGAAAAAAAAGTCATAAGGACTGCCCAAGGAAGTGAAAAATCAATGAAATATGTAACTGTGTTCTCTTTACAATTATTTAAATTTTATAATTTGTAAATTGAAATTATTATCATTAGTCTCGTTTTCACATCTATCGGCTGGCATTCCTAACAATAGTCATGTACTTTTTTATACAGTTTATTAATTCATCAAACATGATGCACAATTTCAATACTAATTATCTATATATTAATACGTGAAGCCTAAACTTTGTATCCCTTTTTAACGGAATTGGGCGAACGGATAAACGTGAAATTTGGCATAGTTAAAGTTTATGTGGAGAAGTGCAGAAAGCTATTTATTTTATGTAAAATGCATTAAAAGTACATTAAATTAATTAAAATATGCATTACTCACACTAAAGCCTCAATTTTACACAACATATACACACATGTAAATAAAAAAGTCATTTTGACATCTGTCAATAAAGGATTTCAAAAAAGGTTGTGAAGGAGGTTGCTATGCTCGACTGCATGTATTATTTTACTCTTACGTTCCAATTACCCTTTTTCATTCTACATTCAATAATGATATTAACCCTGATAAAATTCAAACTTAAAAAAATCAATGAACTATGGTCGAATGTCGACCACTGGGCGCCCAATAGTAAATATTAGATGTGCACAGGCTGGATATACTACGCGTCACTAGTCTGAAGCGAAACGATGAAACAAAAAAGCGAAACTAAAAAGTGAGAAGACATATACCTATAGGATTTAACTTGATTATCGTTTATATTAATATTCTATCATTTTTTTACCGTTTCACTTCTACCTCGTGTATAATATATACGTTTTTATGTTATTCATAGTCCTTCGTTATATGACACTATATTGATCATTGATGTCGTCCTGTGTAATACAGCTTTGTACAACTGAACTGGAGGGAATTAACACGGAACATACATTCTTAGGTGAATTAAAAACTCTTTGGAAAGTTTCATTAAGGTAGCTACTGTGTTCTTGGAACAATGAATTTTTCACAAGGCACATAGGTAAGGCACGCATGACATTACGCTTCGCACTGTACGTACATTGGTTATTATAGGGACATATTTTTTCTTGTTTTGGCTTAAGTAGCCTATCTATAATTATCCGATACGTATCCTCAGGACATCAAGAAGGTTTTTTGCAGATTTAACCTATATATAAGAATAATATACATATATATATAAGACACTTCATTATAATTTGGTTTAAGAGGCACAATAAAATTCATTTGTTTCTCTGAAAAATGAAGAATGACATTTTTATTTATCAAGTACTTTACATACTCATATAATATTTACATAATAACACTATCTTACCTGAAAAATGAAGAAACAACAATAAAAGTTTATTGTTTACCTCTCAATTTATACAATTTAATAAAAGACAAAATTAATCTCACAAAAATAAATTCAGCATGCGTTCTTCGACTTAGACAAAAATGACAGATCGTTTGACAAACGTTGAACAAACAGTGCGCGCGTACATTCACATTAAATAAATAATTTTCTTTACATATATATCGTCATTAAAGTTACAAATCCTATCAAAGAAATATACGAAAATTACTCTTCTTCTGCGTCGTTTAGGAATAAAAATACAGTATAATCGAAATATCTACCCGTAATGAACTTATACTTGTTACACGTACACAGGCACTTTATTTCGTTCGCAACAAATGAAAGTGGTCCACAGCCGATACGAGTATATTAGGGTGTACAACGTAAGAATGCTACGATTCAATAAGCATTTTTTGTTCAGCGTAGCCTCAAATATTTATAAGTAATTTTCTCAAACAGTGAGGTTGCTTTTCTGGAAAATATGTACTGTGTCTACTGAATGAATCTATACATATAAATAAAATTAAAGTGTTTGCTTTTTATCCGGGTTTATTTCCGAAATGGTTAAAAAGATTTTGATAAGACTTTTACTGGTAGATAGTGAACTTTTCAGAGTAGTCTCTAGACTACATACTTATCCTTAGGAGCTAGCAGTAATGATAACATTCGAAAGAGGTAACTTAAAATCGGTAATAGGTTTACAGGTAATTTTAAGATTGGTAGAGCCACGCTGAAGCTGTTATTGGTTTCAGCATGAATGGGTTGGCTCGTCCGGGGTAGCACCACCCTCTCATAGAAAACCGACGTGAAGTAACAGTGCTTGCATTGTTGCGTTTCGTTCGGTCAGTGAGAGCGCCAGAGGCCCACCTCTCTTCCCCTCTCCTTTCCTCCCTCACTCCCTTTCCCCCAAACACAGGCTGACAACACACTTTGGACTCCCCCCGGTGTTGTTAGTGTCTATGGACGGTGGTGATCACTTAGAATCAGGTGACCCACAAGTTCGTTTGCCAGATATGGCATAAGAAAAAATCAGGTGTTAGGTAGTTCATCATTATCGGCCTGTACAAGACCCAATGCGGGGTCATATGCCTCTTTCTGGAGGAAGATATGGGCATAATCACCATGCAGGCCCACTACGTTTTTGAATGCAGGCAAAACTCACAGTTCTATGTATCTATGTATTATATGTACAGTATTCTTAAATAAAATAAGCTTATTGACTTACTGCGGTACATTATAAATACCACTCAAATACTCCATCGCATAATAGCTAAAATTTAAGTACAACTAGAAATATTGAATTTGTACAATTAATACATATTCTTAAATAAAATAGGCTGATTGACTTACTGCGTTACATTATAGATACCACTTAAGTACTCCATTGCATAATGGCTGAAATTTAAGTACAACTAGAAATATTGAATTTGTACAATTAATACATATTCATAAATAAAATAGGCTGATTGACTTACTACGTTACATTATAAATACCACTTAAATACTCCATCGCATAATAGCTGAAATTTAAGTACAACTAGAGATATTGAATTTGTACAATTAATACATATTCTTAAATAAAATAGGTTAATTGACTTACTGCGTTACATTATAGATACCACTTAAGTACTCCATTGCATAATGGCTGAAATTTAAGTACAACTAGAGATATTGAATTTGTACAATTAATACATATTCTTAAATAAAACAGGCTGATTAACTTACTGCGTTACATTATAGATAGCACTTAAATACTGCATCACATAATAGCTGAAATTAAAGTACAACTAGAAATATTGAATTTGTACAATTAATACATATTCTTATTAAAATAGGTTAATTAACTTACTGAGTTACAAGTAGGTAAGATATATCATTTATCACATTCTGATTTGTATTATTAACTAAGACGAACCTCCGAACGGTATACGCTTTGTAAAATATCATACGTCACATGCATCCCGTGAAGTCAAGAAACACGTAAAAAAGTGTTTTGCAGATATTACGAATAGAACACAGCAAAGGCGGTGACGCTCCTGCGTTATTCATGAATTCGCATATACTCTCGTTTTACCTGGAGTAAAATTTGTCCATTCTCCCTACCAATTTTTACTCACGCAACATTTTGAAACTTCTCTGAGTAATAGATATTTATAGGGTTGAAATTCGTTGTTTTAACGCGATTTATTTCGATAAATCGTTGGTATTTTTTTATAAAGTTTGTGGAAGTATTTTCGAGGTAATCATTTGATCTTAGTCCATCGTATTGTTGAAAAGGTAGTAAAACTTAAAATTCAATCATATTCATTATTTTCTTCGGTGTAGCTAAAAAAAATCAATACGAGTTGTGACCTGGGGTTTACATATATTTTGTTTTATACCATTTTATATTTATTTTGAGCTTGGTCAATTAATATTTTTATAGGTGGTTGAGCCACGCTGAAGCTATTACTCTGTTGTTTAATATGTTTCAGCATGTAAGGGTCTGCTCGCCCGAGGTGCTACCACCCTTTCACAGAAAACCAACCTGAAGTAACAGTGCTTGCATTGTTGCGTTTCGTTCGGTTAGTGAGAGCACTGGATATCCACCTCCTCTCTCCCTTCCTCGCCCCCAAATACAGGCTGGCAACGCACTTGCGGCTCTCCTGGTGTTGCAAGTGTCTATGGACAGTGGTGTTCACTTAACACCAGGTGACTAATCTGTTCGTTAGCCTCCTATAATATAAAAAAGTTAAACTTTAACACATTCCATATAAAACACGACAGTTGTGTAAAAAAGCGACTACACGATTTAGCCGCATTATACGGCATACATAGTTCGACAATTCTCGGTTCTGGTCAGACAGACCTACCTGCAGTATTATTTCGTATTCGCGTAACCTTCTTTCTGACCTACATTTTTTATGAGAATTGCTTCGCTCCTAAGGGTCCTAACGTGGTGTTAGAGAGTCTTCTGAATATGTAAGTTTTAGAGATTATTTCTTTAAACGTGTTAATTTCTGCAACTACTAATCAGATTTTAAAGCTCTGTATTAGATAACCTTTTTTTATTAACGTGGTGAAATCCCTTATCGATACGCCACCCTCTCGGGGGAGAGAGTATAACCTAACTTTTTCTATGTAATACCTTATAACCTCCTTTATTAGGGGAGTATAAATTAATTCAACACATTTTGTTGTTCTATTTTAGTTAAATTATCAAATATTAACAAATAAAACTGTTTAGAATAGAAGTTTTAAAAAAACCGGCAGCACAATAAAGTGTATAAGCTACAGTAGCCACTTTTGGATCACATAACAACTATGTTTAATGCAAAATATTAATCATAATGAGATTAAATACAATTTGTTATCATCAACTAGCGGGCCCGGCAGACGTTATCCCGCCCTGATTGCCCCGACTATAAAAAAATCCTTCACAAATTATACACCAAAACGTTCCTCGTGAATCTTGAATCGTGTTTTATACTATTTAATGATACATATATTTGTCCTTCCCAGCATCAAATTTGATTGTCGTTTAAGTAAAAAAAAACAAAAAAAGCTGTAATTCTCACTAGGAGTACCGCCGGCACAGTTAGCAATATGTTAAAGTAAAATAAAAATATTATATGCTAAAGAAGTACTGAGGTTAGAATAATATTTGAACACTTATGTTTTTAACTCCATTATTACTTTTATTATAGTAGGTACTTATCGTTTTATATCTCATCACCCAACGATTTACTAAATTAAAACCATTATATTTTACTAAATATTATAGGGTGAAATTTTTGGCAAGACACCTGAGGTTAAGTGAACGTTTAAACTAAATGAACTAGATCTTGATCACGTAACTTCGATATCAAAGTCTGAGCCAAGAATCTGGATCTTAATGAGAAATCCTCCACTAATTGGAATGCTCGGTTCATCCGCGCTTGCGATAGGGGATTTAAACTTTATTATTTATTTGAAACACTATTATGTAAAATAGAGATGTAATGTATACTAATATTATAAAGAGGTAAAGTTTCTGAGTTTGTGACGTTGTAGGGGATAATCTCAGGAACTACTAAACCGATTTTGAAACTTATTTTACCAATAGAAAGCCACGTTATTTGTGAGTGTCAAAGGCTATATATCATCACGCTAAGAGCAATAGGAGCGAAGCAACAATGAAAAATGTTTTAAAATTGGGGCTTTTGAGAGCTTCCGCTGCGTTTATCCCAAAATAACTATTCCACGCGTACGAAGTCGCGAGCAGAAGCTATTAACTAATTATATTATCTATATTAATATTATAAAGAGGAAAAAGTTTGTGTGGTTGTAGGGGGTAATATTTGGGGAGTCGGAGAAAAATGGTCGAACGAAAACGTTTCTTACGAACGCTGCCTTAACGATGACAGATATATGATTGAGCTCTAGAGAAAAGTTGTAGCTTGATAATGCCTATTAGCCTATCAAAAGCCTATTACCGCCCAACGAAGTGGGCACGGGTCAGCTAGTCGTCTATAAAATGGATAGGAGATAACTATCTATGTAATAAATATTTTTGCAAGATCGAACTAACGTATATGTAGGTACTTCTGGGGTGGAAGTAGTCAGAGGTTTCGTGGAAAACTTCTTTTCAAACATTTCCTAATATCCACTTGGCTATAATATCGCCACACACTTGTTAGTATGTTTCAATAGTTGTATTTAGTAGTTAGCTTTTCTTTAGGGTGAGTGTGTTATTACTTGATTTCGGGCTGCTTAATCGAGCAATAAAAAAATGGCAAAGGATCAATACCTTTTTGGCCAACGTCAATCGATAGCTAAGTAACGTAAAGTTCATGGAGTGGGTAGTTGATTCCCACAATTAATTTGCATATTTTTTTACAGTTGTTCAGTTTAGATTGCTTTTGGATTCTGCATGACCAACCTGTGAAGTCATTTATTTGTCAGCTCAATTAATTATAAATCAATACTACATAATAATAAGAATGTAAGGAGCATTATCGACGTGGGCATGTACACAGTGTATATTAAAAAAAAGAACAGCATATTAATAATTGTATTTTTACAGATGTTCCAGCTCACTCGCATTACTTCGTCTTCCTGCATCGCGTACTTTCATTTAGTTAACTACGTATCCAAGCTCAGTTTTGATGATAATCGTCTACTAAAATTGATTGCTATGTCGCAAGGATGCACAAGTACCGGCCGCGGGACACATATAGCCCACGGACCGCAGTTTGACAACCATGAGTCTAGAATCATCTAAAAAATGGTCATAGACCTATGTCAATACGTTTCATAATTTTGACGTGATTGAACCTCAAAGGAACATTATTTTCATTATATATAGATAGACTTGATTATGCCTCATCACATCATTTAATGTAAAGTGTCATTGTGGTCAAATGCTAAAACATAAAAAGGTAGTCATCTTCTAACGCTTTTTGCAACTTTTTCTAGAGTAAACTAAACCAGTCAGTGGGCAGATAAAACTCAAATAGCCGATTTAAATCTACCAAGATTACTTACTGCTTAATTTATTCATCTTACAAAGAAACTTTCCTTCAAAGAACATCCGGTTTCCTCGTTGTTACGGTACCTAAATACCTCTTTATCTCATTTTAAACAGAAAGATTAATAAATTATTTGGTTGATCTTATCTTATATGGAAATATAGTATTTTTGTAGATATTTTACAATTAAATAGATGAGTATTCCGTATCTCTTTAAATTGTACTAGTGGGCGCCCAGTGGTCGACAAGCGACCATAGTTCATTGATTTTTTTAAGTTTGAATTTTATTAGGGTTGATATCATTGTTGAATGTAGAATGTAAAGGGTAATTGGAATGTAAGAGTAAAATAATACATACAGTCGAGCATAGCAACCTCCTTCATAACCTTTTTTGAAGTCCCTTATTGACAGATGTCATATGTTGTGTAAAATTGAAGCAGTTGTGTGAGTAATGCATATTTCAATTAATTTAATGTACTTCTAATGCATTTTATATGAAAATAAATAGCTTTCTGCACTTCTCCACATAAACTTTAACTATGCCAAATTTCACGTTCATCCGTTCGCCCAATTCCGTTAAAAAGGGATACAAAGTTTAGGCTTCAAGTATTAATATATATGATGATATCTGTAGCTACAGTTGTGTTTAATTTTTCTAATGTAATTTATATTTATAAATCTGTAGTTCTGCCTGTGCATTCAGTTTTATTTCCAAATCGATCACAAATAAGACGTTAGAATGTTAAATGTTTTTTCTGTCTGTGTATGCAAATTTAATACAAAACGACTTGACCGATTGTCTTCAAATCATGTTCGCGCTTTCCATGAACTTGAAATAAGGTTGAATAACCATGATGTTAAAATATTAATAGTACCAAAATTATCAAAATTACTCTTACAAACAGAAAAATACATTCATTTAATATTTTCTAACGATTTTAGTGAAATTTTGTAGACGGGAAATACATGTCATTGAACAATTGATATTATATCTGGGGGCAAGGGAGTGCCCCCGCCAAGTCGAGGAAAAAAGCTGCACGGCCGTACCATCCTTTTCTAGAAGCAGTTCAGGCCATTTTCAACTCCGTATAACTTCGTCATGGATAAAACTAGAAATCAATTAGACATTCAATTTGAACCAGTAGTTTAAGAATTATAACTAGGTAGTCAAAATTTCTTAATTTTGTCACTCACTGACTGGCCAATCATCAAACTCTAAGGCACTTCTAGCAGACGTAGAAGCTTCAAATTTGGGATAGCGTTTAGTGCATAAATCAAGGAGAAACTAAAATATCTTGTAATTTCGGTCAAGTTTTCTAGATAATGTATAGGATAACAAAGTTACATTTGCAGTTAATGAATCATAGTACCTGTATGTGTATAAAAAGAAAAACAATTGAACTATCTACAAAAAGAAATGAGATGCTATCAAAAACAAAACGTAAAAAATACCTAGTCTCGCAACACAGTTCTTCTACTGTAAAAAGTTGTGAGATCCATGTAATACCAAGTCGGTTACTTTATTAAGTTCCTACTTAAAGGACCTTCTGTCTTAAGTTATTATGTAATTAGCTAACCTATCAACATCTTATGGTGACCATATCAATATTATTATTTTTTATGTTTATTTAACATACATTGACTTGGCAATCGCACTAAACAATCTTACTTAATATAATATGACGTATTACTTGAGAGATACATTGTGTTTTCATGTGATGGCCAAGACAATCTATTTTATGTTGGTATTTAATGGTGGTAGGGCTACGCTGAAGCTATTAATGGTTTCATCACGAATGGGTCGGCTCTCCTTAGGTAGTACCACATTCTCACAGAAAACAGACGTGCAGTAACAATGCAATTGTTGCGTTTCTTTCGGTCAGTGAGAGCACCGGAAGCCCATCTCCCCTCCCTTTCCCCCTTCCCTTAGCCCCCCTCTCCACCAACACAGGTTGGCAACGCGATTGCAACTCCCCTGGTATTGCAAGTGTCTATGGACGGTGGTGATCACTTAACACCAGGTGACCGATCTGTCCGTTTGCCTTCTATGATATAAAAAAAAAGTAGAACATAATAGATTTTTAATATTGATATGGTCACTATGAGATGTTGTTAGGTTAGCTAATTACGTATTAACTTATGACAGAAGGTTCCTAAAGTAGGGACTTAATAAAGTAGCCGACTTGGTATTATTACATGGATCACAACCTTTTACGGTAGAAGAACTGAGTTGAAATAAATGCATATTGGATCTCATTATAGATAAAAAATTGACCTTAACACTTACCAATGAACGAAAAAGGTACTTAGGGAGCTTTAGCAGACTTACAAACAATTTGTAAGCGCTAATACGATTAAGGAGGGGCTGGTTCCTCAGATAATGAATTAATAATAGATATTCTCTTCTGCCTTCGCTGTCATGAAGCCTTCACTTTTGTAGAGGTCAAGTACTGTTTTTCAGAACATAATATATATAATTATTTTATAATTCATAAACACTTTAAGTAATCAATGAACGGAGTAATAGCTGTATACCGTTCTAAGTGCTTTTATTTGATTTATAAGAAATACGCAGGGGGCGTTATGAGTGGGCCTCTAATCCTTGTTTATCTTATTTTTTTATGTCTTAGATGGCAAACGAACATGTGGGTCACCTGATGTTAAGTGATCACCACCGTCCATGGACACTAACAACACTAGAGGAGTCGCAAGTGCGATGCCACCCTTTGGGGGAGGGGTTAGGGGAGGGAAAGGGAGAGGAGAGAGTAGGGAGGGGAGGTGGGCCTCCGGAGCTCTCACTGACCGAACGAAACGCAACAATACAAGCACTGTTACCTCACGTCGGTTTTCTATGAGAGTGTGGTACTACTCCGGGCGAGCCGACCTATTCATGCTGAAACCAGTAATAGTTTCAGCGTAGCTTTACCACCATTATCTTGGAGTACATAGAATCGTATGAACCGCTATCAGTAGGTCCTCTTAGAAATCGGTCTTTTTAGTCGGCGTTAGTGACATCAAAATAATATTTAAATAAATTAAAAATAAAAAAAAGATGCAGAGGTCAAAAATCGTGGTAATACAGGCAAATAACCTTTTACAATGTTTAGGTAAACCTTGCTAATATTCTTAATGCAAACATGAGTTTTTTTGTGTTACATGTTCACGCCTTAACTGCTGACCCGATCATTTAGAAATTTCGCCTACTCGTTGTCAGAAGTACACAGGAGGATATAGGGTACCATTTATCCAGTAAAAATAAGTACTGATCCTGAGGTATAAGCGAGATCTACATAAACGCGAGTGAAGCCGCGAGCAAAAGCTCTTATAATATGTAGTCTTGACTATAATTATAAATTAGCGCTAGCAACTTCTGCTATGGTGGTAATCAGCCTATGCTGAATTGTACACCTTTGTAGCCGAATTATGGCGCTATCATAATTAAGTCAGAACTTTTTTTGTATGTAGATTTAAATTTATTTTTGTATATACATTTACGACTCCAATGTTATAGAACTGTGCTAACTTATTCCTTTACTTGCTATAATAAAAATACTTTATTTCTAATCAATTACCCTATTTTTGATTTGAAGAAAAAAAAAGGCATTATGCTATGGGGTACGGTTGCTGAGGTAGACACGATATTTTTATTACAAAAACGGGCAGTTCGGGCAATATATAATATGGGGCCTCGCGAATCATTAAAAACGAAATTCCAGGAATTCGGTATCTTAACTCTGCCCTCCCAATACATTCTTGATAATTTAATATATGTCCGGAAAAACTTTGAAAAACTGAATTTAGTAAAAGACCGGCATAATCTAAATACTAGAAACTATAATAAACCAATGGTCCCATGTTTCAGACTTAGCAAAACCAGTAATAGTTTTTTTAAGTAATAGTGTTAGGTTCTACAATAAAGTCCCAAAGCATGTTACCGATTTGCCGGACTGTAAATTTAAGCACCATGTCAAACGGGTTTTAGTTTCAAAAAGATATTATAGAGTGGATCAGTATGTGAATGATAGTGATGTCTGGAATTGACTCCTCTCTGTGCATCCACTAAAAGCATTGTATAATGTATTGGAAATATATGTTTAAAAAATGTACCCGATCGAGTTTCTTGCCAGTTCTTCTCGATGACTGGGTTGTTTTCCGAACTGGTAGTAGTCTTTGACGTTCATAAGTGCCTTATTAGGGCCTAAACTGAATAAAGTATTTTTGATTTGATTTGATTACCAAAAGTAGGGTAGTCACTGATGTCACAGACATTACCTAAAAGTAATAATCGTGCAAATCTCATTTTGGGATTTTATTTTGGATAAAATTCATGAGATGTAGCATTTGTCACGTGGTTACTAGTGATCGCCAGTAAAGCGGAATGTCAACGACTTTGGCATCAATCACATGCGATCCCGGGGATTACTAGAACCGGGGCCTCATCTTCCAACGACGAGGCGACGGAAATTTACATAAATAAGCTCATCTGTATTCAACATGCAAGCCGAGAGATCCCATGCAACAACATGTGGCATTCAACTTGCAGACCTCTATTATTAATTGTGGACAACTGACGCGAGGGAGCCGTTCTATAGACTCGCCAGAAGCCGCTCTCCAAACTCGTTATTTCTAGTTTCAGTTACACAATTGTTTTAGTTTATTCAGTTCTCTTGTTGTTTCATAATATATTATTATTGAATTAACTGTTATATTGTTTAAAGGTATGCCTTTATTGTGTTTATCTATTACATATATTATATACTATTTAAGTCCATAAGATAACCATTTTATTAATATACACTCGTACGGTACCGTTAACAATTATCACGTTAATTATGTAATAAATTTAATACTGCCAACTACTTATCAGTATTTCTAGTAATTAACAAGGCCTGGGCTAAATTTCCTGTGTGATAAATCATAAATGTATACTAATTGGATTTTAATTATTAACAATATGTTAAAAAACTTACTGATGCAGTTAATCAATTCATCTTCTACCATCCTAAATAAAGTGAATATAATCTTTCCACTATATTAATATAATAATTTAAAATCTCACTTATTTGAATATCGTTTTTACTATTGACAAATGTCCTTCAAAGAATAAGAAAGTCAGCATCGGGATAATTAAAGCATTCTCAAAAATCTGATTATTCATTTTTGGAAGTGTAATTTGCTGAAATCAGTAGAAAATATAAGTAATCAGCTATTTTAGAAAAGCATCCTTTTTATTCGGCTGCACGGTTCGATCAATTAGTAGCCATCAGAATTAAGGTTACTTGATCAAATAACGAAGATTCTTGATAAGGTGTATACATATCGCGTAGTTTTGTTACATTTTAACTAAATATTATATTTGCTAAGTGTGTGAAGCAGCGAGGTATTCAGAATATCTGCCAACTTTCATTTTAAAAGTTTGATTATCATATTGTGTGTTACAAAAACGACCCTCCTCCTGCAATTTAATTTTTTTTTTAACTTACTACGCTATTATTGACCAAGCAAGGTCTTAACAGCTTCATCGGACTACTAAGGCGAGCGCTTAAGGCACTCAGCCGATTTCATTTTGACAATTAGCTCAAGGGTGCGCGGCACACCTCGGCTTTGGCTGTTGCCTGATACATGCAATTCGCGACCTATGTAAGCTAACCTAAGCTAAGCTAACTATTCATACATATATGAGTTGTTGAAACATATATGTGTACCAAGCATACATAACTCAAGAACTCTTATATATATTTCGTATCGGTTAATATTCTAAACTATTTCAGTTCGATAAGGGAAAAAAGATAAAACCCTTCTACTTGCATGTGTAAGCGTGTATGCGTGCACGTGTGTGGCGGTGACATGAGCTTGCAATTTAAGAAAATCCCGATTATTATAGTTTACTTTTTCTTAGGTATGAGAACATTTATGATATGTCAGGGATATTCACAGGATGGATGTAAATATAATAAATGTAATATTTATTTATCATGTACAGTTTCAATTTTCGACGTGATTTACGTGACGGCAATAGCGTCTACCGTGAAAACATTTCTGCTTGGTAGGAAATTTGAACAGTACATACTTCTGGCGCTCTCTATAGTGACACTAGATACAAACAGCTGGCTTGATTTTTTATATTTAAGGTGTATTTAATGCCAACTAAAATCTTGGTATGTGTATGTGACAAACAAAACTATCTGTATTTTTAATCTTCTCCTACAAGCTTTTTTTTTGTTCTTGCAACAATTGTTATGCTTATGATATTATGCTTATTATGTTTTATTCTAGCAGATGTTCTTTTAAAAAAACATTTATTCTTAAAATAATTATTCTTTAACTCTCTTTAACTTGTAATAGATTTCGTGTGAATACTTATTTTTTCCTATAAAAATATTAATTATCGTCCGGGATGTTCCTATTTGTATTTCGAGTAAACTCATTAAAAATACCTTTGAAATGATTCAATGTAGCCGACGAAGTTTCTGCAATTTATAACTTTAAAACGTTCCAGCCGCAAGTGTACGTGTAAGGGCGCTTCATAATAATACAGCTTAACAACAGAGTTAACCCCGAAGGTTGCTATTAAACAAGTTGGTCGTAGATTTAAATTTTGAGCTCGTAAATTAACCCTTCATCCTTTTGAAATAGCAAAGGGATTGGGACCTAATGGTCTATTTGTGAAACGTAATGGGCCGGCCAGGCCGAGCGTATTAGACAATTTCGGACATATTCCGACTTCACTCTATTCATATAGAGGCTTTATTTGTGATCTTTTAATTGAAGATTCAACAAAGTCAAAGGGTATAAAATAAAACACAAAACATCAACATAAATTTATATTAAAATTAAACGTTTACTTCGATATTTTAATGCAGCTATTTTCAGAAGGCTTTCTTAATAGATTTACTTGTAAATATTATGTATACTAATATTATAAAGATGTAAAGTTTGAGAGGTCGTAGGGTTACCCCCTATCTGGATGTACTCAACCGATTCAAATGTCTTATACCAATAGTATGCCACGTTATTTATGAGCGTATAACCCTATATATATATAATCATACGATATGTATACAGACGATACAGATACAGTCGAGACGATATCTTACGAACGCTGCCTTAATGATGAGAGATATATGATTGAGTTCCATAGAAAAGATGTAGAGCTTGATAATGCCTACAAAAAAATCAGCGACAGCATACATATATCTAACTTTTATGTTTAAGCCACAAATAGTACTTTTTTATAAATGTTTACCGCCCAAAGAAGTCAACTAGTAGTTTAATAATTATACCTTTTTTTTATAAAATGCCATAGTTCGGTAAAGCTGTTAAGACCTTGCTAGGTCAATAGCGTAGTCAGTTATGTTAAGTGTGTTATATAATTTAAAAGTATTTATATTACAATAGTTTGCAAAAATGAGAAGACTGAAGAGCAAAATTATAATCAACAAAATTCTATAACACGAGCTTTGGAGTTAATTAAAATATTTATCAAAGCAAATCAGTTCATTTCAAATACTTTCAATAAGCACTTAGGTGTGCAATTGGTTTATGTTTAATTTAGTTTAATCTAATTATTGACTAGAAACTGATACCTCTTTAAAAATAAAATATAGTTTTCACTTAAGGAAAATGTATATGTATGCTTATTTTTTATGTTATCAGCTTTATCGTTTGATTACAATCTCAAGTTAGTGAGAATAGGCTCAAGTTAGTGAGAACAGGCTCAAGTTAGTGAGAATAGGTTCAAGATAGTAATAACCTAAACTAGAGGACTAGTTATCGAATATTACCGGTGCACATCTAACACCTATTATAGAGGCTTTTTTATATATCATAAGAGGCAAACGAACAGGTGGGTCACCTGATGTTAAGTGATCACCACCGTTCATAGACACTTGCAATACCAGAAGAGTCGCAAGTGCGTTATACCCTTTTTTTGGGGAGGAGGATTGGCGAAGTGAGAGGGGAAGTGGGATATCCGGCGCTCTCACTGACCGAACGAAACGCAACAATGCAAGCACTGTTACATCACGTCGGTTTTCTGTGAGCGGATGGTACTATCCCGGGCGAGCCGACCCATTCATGCTGAAACCAATAATAGATTCAGCGTGGCTCTACCACCTACCAAAGGCTGGTATGTAGTTATCTAGACAGGCTTAGAAAAAGCCCTACCACCACCCCTGAGCTACTATTGCTTACAAAACTCAATTAAGTACATAATTAAATAAGATATTTATTGTTGTCAACACATTATTGAATATAAGCTAAAGCCCTTTTGTTGAACCATTATTAAAATGTTGAAAAATAATATTGCTTATTTTTTGTAATAGACATCATATCGACTACTATTACATCCCGAACACAGAATATACCCCTAGCGTAAATAACTTATCTTTCTTGGACATAGACAATGGAATTATTAAGAGCATGACGTTAGTAATAAATAATATATTTTGTACAAAATGTATACAAAGCTATTTAATAAAGATACTAATAAACATGAAATATGTCAAAGAATTTATTTTTATTATTATTATCCAGAACTATTATATAGAACTCTTAAAATTGACACATTTTAACTTCATAGTATTGTTTTTTTTATTTACCGCTATCAAAAAAAAGAAATGTATAAACAAATATGGACAGATGTTTCCATTCAATCGTGCAAATCTACACGAAAGCCGGTACATAACATATTATAATAGAAGGCCCGGCGAACTTTATCCCGCCCTGATAAATCTGCTGATGAATACCGCATGAAAATCCGTTCAGTGGTTTTAGTGTTTATCGTGAACAGACAGACAGACAAACATACAGACGTGGCAGAGTTTTATAATATGTACTGATTCATATTTAAGCACCATTCAAAATCCGTTCCGTAAAATAACTTTAGTTTATTAAGGTATTAATTCATTTCACTTATCTAACGCTTTTTGTCATCATCTTTTTACCATTAACCCACCTAAGTAGGGTCTACACAAGATGTTTTCTGACTCTGACTTGTGTCTATATCAGAAGTAACAAATCTTGGTGACTTAATATTATGCTCACGCTACACGTCAAAGGAGTGAGTACGGAATCGTATCAAATTGCAGTCATCCCTCTCTCACTTTATATTACCAATTCCAAAAGATCTCTTTGCGAAAACAACAATTATGGAAAAAAAAACCTATTCTAAACTTTTCAACTTTTCTGTTTGTTGTGATTTTTTCAAACTTTCTCTCATATATTTATTCATAAACTTAAAAACCCATTTTAGTTATTTCAATGGTTTTGGTTTCTATTATTGAAATTCAATACGATATTCAGGGGAATCTATACAAATATAAAGCGAATCGGTTAGATTTTATCCACAAGTACGCCAAACACGTCACGTTGATGTAGGTATTATAATAATCAGTAAATACATAGTTTTTTTTTTAATTTATCTATGACAACCACTCTTTTAGATTATTACTGCCATTGTCGAGTAGTTAATAGTATTACAAGTTCTTCCATTCCATTTTTAGCAACCAGTCTTCTATTAAACTATTACTGCCATTGTCAAGTGAGTATCGATATTACAAATTTCTTGATATAATTTCAATGAACTAACAAGATGGTGGCCATCTTGTTAGAACTTTCCATGGAGTTTTATTTATTGTGTAACATTATAGGTTTTGAATTATTTTTTATAAACTCGATTTAAAAGCGTATGATCTTATTTGAGTCAACACAACATTTAAAAAAGTTATTTCAAAGCAAAAAAAACTATGCATCCCTATTGCGAGTAGTCGTCAATTTTTTGGCCGCTCTGAATATAGATAGCTGCAAGTTCGGATTTATTGTAAAATACATTTTTCAATTTAGGCCCTGAGAAAGCACTTATGAACGTCAAAGCTACCACTGATTCAGAAAAAACAACCCAGTTATCGAGAAGAACCGACAAGACGTTCGATCTGGCTTATCTTTAGATACATATTCTTACAAACATACATAGTCATTCCTCATTTCCAGGAGTCACCATTATTCACATATTGACCTACCATATAATAGCTTTTAGACATTAAAATATTCTAATTTTTTATATTACATTCACATTATTATACTGTCGGAAATGATACCCAATTATACTTTAATGTAAACAATTTATAATTATTTTGTTTATACGTAATTCAAAATGAAGTTTGTGGCCACAAGTAGCCCCAGGTTAAGAGCTTCTTCAACCCTATCGATATTATTCCCTTTTTTTTTCTCGAACTGACTACGCTATTTGCATAGGAAGGCCTTAACAGCTTCCCAGGACTACGTGATATTTTTACCTGTTATCTTTATCTCTGCTCTTGCTGATACGATATGCTGATTGGATTTCCGATCGTACCTCCGTGGGGATCAGACGCGTGCGCCAAGTTACTTTCGATGCGTTTGTTTGCATTCGTTTTCGTTCACGATATCCGTTTATAGTTCGCGACATGTTTACGCACCCGCGTTCTCGCATCGAGAGTCTCGGTTTTTTCGCGATTTCTCGTTTCTATTCAATCGTTTTTTGTTTCTGCTTTGTCTTTAAACGTCTACGTTAAACGTCTGAACGTTAAGCGTTCTTTTGAGAACATAGTAAACCGTACTTTTCAGTAAGTTCAAACCGCACTTTTTAGTGCGTCCAGCGTCTGCCGTGCTCTGCGTTCCCGGGATCCAGGGCGTCGTGCCTGCGTACGTCGTTCATCGCTCCGTGGTTTGCGCTGCGTGTCGTCGCGCCGTGGAAGTAGAAAGAAGTGTTAGGGCTTCCCTCTAGGCACTGTAGGTCTCCTGTAAGCACATCGCTCACAGCTACCTTGATCCGGACTTAGTATAGTCCGTTACATTCATTAAGGCGTAACCCGCTGCCCCTCTAGCGGGGAGGTTTTGAATGTCCTCCCCCGCCCCACTCCCCTCCCCAAGTCCTGGTATAGCCTCTAATAGCGAGGTTCGCATCTTAGAAGGCGAACTTCTCCGATTTCGTGGCTTCATAGCCGACATTTGCCCCCGGTTAGTTGATGACTACGATACGTACACGAAAAAGTCTCGCGCCGAGTCATCTAGCGCTCCGCCCGCGCCGAAGAAGAGCGAAAACTACGAGTTGTTATTCGTAAAGTCCCGTCCGAAATTCCAACTGTAGATATCTCCAATGACCTCAAAGAACAGAAGCTCCCTGTTCGCGATGTACATCGCATGCGCTCTCTGCGCACCAAGGCTCCCTATGATATGGTGTTGGTTGTTCTCGACCACACTGTGGAGGAAAAATCCATTTTTAACCTCACGACCCTCTGGGGTCTCTTCGACGCTATCGTCGAGCCGCCGCGCAAAACGTCCGTACCGTCGCAGTGTCACAACTGCCAGGTGTACGGACACTCCGCAAGAAACTGTCGCCTGAGATCCAGGTGTGTTAAGTGCCTCAGCGACCATTCCACCAAAGAGTGTTCTCGCTCGTCTATCTCCTCCGACCCTCCAAGTTGCGTTCTGTGTCGCGGCGTGGGTCATACCGCGAACTATCGCGGATGTCTCCGCACCCCGCGCACAAAGCGCCCTCGCTACCCTAAGCAGATCTCGCCATCTAGGATGGCCGCTGCCTCCGCCCACCCCCGATCTCTGCGTCTCAAGCCTTCCCGAGCCTGCCGAGCACATCTCGTGCATCGGCAGCGTCCGTACCCGCGACTAGCGTACCCCCCTGCCTCGCACGGGCCCCCAGTCTCCGTGGACTCCTAAGCCTTAACAAGCTGATCCCGCGCCGTCCTTTTCAATATCTAGTATTAACTATATGGGTCCATTACTAATTTTCCACGAGATCTATTAAATGCGTGTTGCGCCCACGCTTTTTGTAACCGACCCTCACGCCGCCGCGAGGAAAGGGATCCTCTTTAGCTCCCGCACACATCGCGGTTCTCAGTAATATCTCGAGCCTAGGTCGACCCCGCGCGTAGCCCTCGAGATATTATTATCGCGATACAGTGACTCACCTCCATCACTTGAACACACATATGAGATCATCTCTCTCACACACGTGCACATACATACACATGGTGGGAGGGTTTTGTTTTTTTCCCCTCATCGAACTGAATCGAACAGTTTAGTTCGTTTCATTCCGATATACACGAGTTAGCTAGGTCAGACGCGACTTTTTCCAGGTAACAGCCCAAGCCGAGGTGTGCGTACACCCTTGTGTATGTTACCTAAAACCCAAATAGGTTGAATGCCTTAAGCGCCAACCTTAGTAGTCCGGTGAAGCTGTGAAGACCCTGCCAGGTCAATAGGGTAGTCAGTTTGAAAAAAAAAAAACAAAAAACCACGAGATCTCCGAGATCTCAGCGTTCAGCGCAACATCCAAAAATCCCGAATTAGGTGTCATTATAGCTCTCGCTAGGTTTTCCACCATCGCGGCTACAATACAACAGCTCGCGCGCGCTGCCGTTCAAAAATAAATAATTCAGTATAAGATAGAGTAAATCCGTGCATTTACATCTATCTTTCCTCCTAAAACGACCAAATAATAATAATTTTGTTATTTTTATTTTTAGAAACCTACGCCGACGCCGTTCAATTAAATTTTTAAATTCTATCTTATTAACATGCGTGTTTGCGCCCACGCACGCGTAACCCTCCCTCACGCCATCGCGAAGGAAGGGCACCTCTTTCGTCCACGCACACATCGTAGCTCTTCAGTAATATCTCGAGACGAGGTCGTCACCGGATGGAGCCCCTGAGATGTTACTATCGTGATACAGTGACTCACCTACATCACTTGTACTCACACATGAGATCACCTCTCACATACGTGCACATACACATGGTGGAGGGGTTTTGTTTTTTCCCTTATCGAACTGAATCTAATAGCTTAGTTCGTTTCATTTCCGATATACCTACACGTATGCATTTATGTATCATACAATTTCGATTGTATGATTCACAAACGAACATATGTATGAATAGCTTAGAATAGTTTAGCTAGGTCAGACCGGGATCCCAGGTAACAGCCCAAGCCGAGGTGTGCCGTGCACCCTTGAGCGTGTTACCCAAATAAAAATCAACTGAGTTCCTTAAGCGATCGCCTTAGTAATCCGGTGAAGCTGTGAAGATCTTGCCAGGTCAATAGCGTAGTAAGTTCGAGAAAAAAAAACGATATGCTGAATTTGTGCATTACTCCTCAAAACAATGAATTTGGATTTAACAGATTAGGACCAGGCTATTTTCCTCTGAATAGAATATTACCCTACTAAGAACTTTATTACTTTTATTGATATGGTTAATAATATCGTCAAAAATTTAATAAAAGCAAAGTTAAAATTTTAATATAGGAATCTAAAATTGGAATTTCTTTATCCTTACGCTATTTCGATCTTATAAAGATATGATCTGCGCTAGATTCAGAACACCCAAAACATTTGACGCAACCTGTATATATATAGTTCCTATAATCTATTTATAGATATCATAAGAAGGTAAATTAAACGTGTCTTTACTTTTTAGATTTTTCTGGAATAAATCGTTGCCGTTGAATAAGAAATGGGACATATTTGAATCATTTTTAGAAATGTCTGTCTGTCTATATGTATGTTTGAGCACGCATCACTACTAAAGTACTACGTCCACAATGAATAAAGATAAAATCAGCAATGGATGCTCTAAGATATAATAAAGAATATTATTGAGTAACATTAAGTCTCAATTTAATTAAAATCGGTCTACTATATCAAGAGTTATTGTAATTTGAATGACGACGTGTGTAGGAACGAGAGAAGAGTAGGTAAGTAAACGCTTTTAAAATCAAAAGGTTGTTTTCTGAAAAATTAGAATTATGTTAATGACTACGTCCGGTACCGCTATGACATATCCGAGAGGCGAGACTACAACGCCACCCGGGGAACCACTATTGACCTGCGATACCGCGCTATTGACTTTATCGGGGGTGTTAATAATGACCTCGAACGCTATTGGTCGGCTATTCATTATTCACCCCGGTTGGTGGGAGTTCAGCATATAAAGGGCAAGATATCACTGATCTGCAGGGAGTCCGATTGTTGTGTTCGTGGCAACCGGACGTGCGCTCCAGTGTTCTCGATACGTCTTTGTTTACATTGTTACGTGACGTCATCAGTCAGTTGGTGTTTTTTACGCGAGTGTTCTTTGTTCGTATCGAGAATATCGGGTTTCGTGTTCGTGTTCTATCTCATTTCGTCAGTCGTATTCTATCCTGTCTGTCGTCAATTCGATACGCGTTCTTATCAGAACGTAGGAAACCGTACTTATCAGTACGTCAAATCGCACTTTTCGGTGCGTCTGCGTGCTTCTCTCCGTGTCGTCGTGTCGCCGCGCCGGCTGAAGAGAAGAAAGAAGTGTTAGGGCTTCCCCCTAGGCACTGTAGGTCCCCTGTGAGGCATTGCACATCGCCCACAGCTCCCTTTGATCCGGACTCGGGATAGTCCGTTAAATTCATTAAAGCGCGCCCCCCTGCCCCTCTGGCAGGGAGGTTTTGATGTCTACTCCCACCCCACTCCCCTCCCCAGGCCCCGTTATGGCCAAGTCAATTTCCCACAAGCAAGAGCTTGCGGCCTTCCGCGGATTCGTCTCGGGTATGTGCCCGGATCTGCTCGCCGAGTATGACCGGTTCTGCCTCGAGGTCCGCAATCACGCCAAAGGCGGTCCCACGCCCAGAGTCCT
>MU158837.1:309925-360070 GCA_015888305.1 Antheraea pernyi | reverse complement strand
TCGGAAGAGGAGTTTGAGCGCTTCTTGCGCGGCTTGCGCGTGATGGTGGTGAAGCCATCGTCCGCGGGAGGGGCTTGCTCAGCAGGAGGACCTTGCTGAGCAGGAGGGTCTTGCTCCATGTCGGAGCCGGAATCAGACTCAACTTCACTCTCTTCAGAGGAATCAGGATATTTGTTGTGGTATTCCAGAGCATAGTCGTCATAAGCCGACATAAGTTCAGGACTGATCTTGGATATAAATTGGGTGAGGCTGAGGAATGCGGCCTTGGAGGGGCCGCCTTCGCGAACAGGGGCTATAACGGAGCTTGAGGAGGGGAGTGGGGGGGAGGAAGACATGTGAAACCTCCCCGCCAGAGGGGCAGGGGGGCGCGCCTTAATGAATTTAACGGACTATCCCGAGTCCGGATCAAAGGGAGCTGTGGGCGATGTGCAATGCCTCACAGGGGACCTAAAGTGCCTAGGGGGAAGCCCTAACACTTCTTTCTTCTCTTCAGCCGGCGCGGCGACACGACGACACGGAGAGAAGCACGCAGACGCACCGAAAAGTGCGATTTGACGTACTGATAAGTACGGTTTCCTCTGTTCTGAAAAGAACAGGTAAACGATCGACGACAGACAGGATAGAACACGACTGCCGAAACGAGATAGAACACGTACACGAATTCTCGATACGAACAAAAAATGAATTTACACTCGCGTAAAAACACCAACTGACTGATGACGTCACGTAAAAAAATGTAAATAATTACGTATCGAGAGCACTTGAGAGCGCGCGTCCGGTTGCCACGAACACAACAATCGGACTCCTTCCTTCATATACTTTATGATTTTCCTGATGAGGTTTTATCGTGAACGCAGTACTTTAGCAGTGATGCGTATTCAAGTAAACAGACAGACAGACAGATAGATAGATAAACATTTCTAAAAATGATTGAAATGTATTTTATTACTTATGCCAAGACACCTATAACAATTTTTTTCACATAAATCTAAAAATTACAGACACGTTACATTTACATTTTCATTGTATGTATAGACAAGAGTTATGCGCAAACCACAGCGCACGTTCGGGTAGTGATTCTACGTTCGCTGACATTTAACCACAGTACAATGCACGAATTACCTCTGTTCTTCTGTTTTGCCACAACGTCTCAAGTCTAGGCTGTTAAGATACGCGGCTGCCGTATGTGGTACCACTCGATTTCTTCTTTCTTCCTTTTATTTAGTTTTGATACACCGTCGATAAGTTGTTGCAACGAACGTTAAGGTACGGGACGGTGCACAGTGGTTTATCTCTATACGGTCGGGCATGTGCACTAAAAATATCAAAGTCCTAATTTTACAAAACTTTAAACGCTATTCGATTCCTCTAATATAGAGCAATAGAAATGCAGATTAGATTTATAGTTTAAGAGTAAATTGAATTAAACTGTTTTCAATGTAGGAAAACAACCTAAAACTTAAAAAGACGAAAATGTATATCTCGTCATTTTCGTCGATTACTCTATCAAAAAGCAACATATATGAGTCAGACGTCTTTTTAGATTGAACTTATAGTTTAACTTCACACGTTGCTTAACGCCTAATGCTTATAAACATCGTAGTATCTTAGAAATTTAATAAATTGTGTAGGAGCTACGGGCTCATTACTATAAGAGTCTAGACTGACACGGACAGCGTAATAATAATACTCGGACTGCGTGAAATAGAATGTTTAATAAAATGATCATATAAAGTATTTATAGAGATGCGATCGTTCATTTGTTTGAACGATATTCTATTTACCATATATACAAAAATTTCATCCAGTCTGTTAAAGAGGATGACATACTCGGTAGCTACAATATGAGCTAAGATTTTGTGACATTTTTTTAGATAAGAACCAAATTAAAATAAATCAAAGAAATGTGATCTTTCATGTGGCTTCTGAGTGATGCGTACACTTTTGATAGATTAAACCTATTTTAATGCAACAAATGTTAAAAACTAGATGTGACTCAAGGATATGCTTTATGATTTTCTTTTCTATCATAAACGTTGCTCCTTAGCACTGATGCTTACACAAACAAACAATCAAATATATTTAATTACGTATTCTTAATCAATTGAATAATTTTCATGTTGTGGTATATGATTTGGCTTAATTTTTACGATCGGCCGCCTGCCTGATATCAACCCTCCTTTGGATTATTTTGTTGTACCACTGTATTTGTGATTATTATTATAAATAAATGGTAAACAACATATTTGTGAAATGCAGAAATGTATTTTATAGTACTGCAATTTAATTTTTGTTGTATTGTATTAAGTTGCATAGACTGTCTTTATTCTATAGTTCTTCTATTCCATATTAGACTAAAGCCAATCACTATCGTTATCTCGGCAATGTCTTTACAATCAAGTTAATTTTATTACTTTGGTTAGACTTAACTACGGCTATATCAATATAAGCTCAAAATTTACCTACTCTGTTGCGTACAGAGATTCCCAAACTATTTAGGCAAGAGTCCTCTTTTCCAAAATGAACTGATACCTCAGACTCCCATAGCCAAATTACTTTTAAATCGTCTATATGCCTTAAATACAGAGTAAGTTTTTACTCCGGTGAAGTTGTGAAGGGCTATGAGGCTAATAGCGTAAAGCAAATTTGAAAAAAAAAATACAAAAAAAAAAACAATACAAGTCAAAACGTGCCTGAAACACCTGTACACATTCTTTTGCACGAACTTGTCCACGCTTATTGACTTGCCAAGTTTTTCATAGTACGCACTTGTGTACACTTATCGATTTGTTCAGTTTTTTAAAAGTACAACAACGATAAATCAAATCAAAAGTACTTTATTCAGTTTAGGCCCTAATAAGGCGCTTATCAACGTCAAAACTACCACCAGTTCGGAAAACAACCCAGTCATCGAGAGGAACCGGCAAGAAGGTCGATTAGGTACATCTTTTAACATATATATATTTCGAATACATTATATGTTACAATACCATTTTCAGTGGATGCACAGAGAGGAGTCAATTCCAGACATTACCATCGTTCACATATTGATCCACTCTGTAATAGCCTTTCGACAGTAAATTTACAGTCCGGTAAATCGGTAATATGTTATGGGACTTTATTATAAAACCTAACACTATTACCTAAGAAACTATTACTAGTTTTGTTAAGTCTGAAATATGGGACGACGAGTTTGTTACAGTTTCTAATATTCAAATCATGCCGGTCCTTTACAAAAAAACAGGTTTTCAAAGGTTTTACGGAATTAAATTATCAAGAATGTATCGGAAGGGTAGAGTTAAGATACCGAATTCCTGGAACTTCGTTTTTAATGATTTGCGAGGTCCCATATTATACATTGCTCGAACTGCCCGTTTTTGTAATAAAAAATATGGTGTCTACCTCAGCAGCCGTCCCCTACAGCAGAATACCATAAGACATAGAGACCAGTGGCAATATCTGTAAGCTGGCGAATTTTACGTATTGCGTATGCAGTAGAACTTAATCTGTTATATTTGATACTTCCTACCTTCGATACCGACCATTTTGGAATTCCTGATACAAACTAACGGGTTAATAACGCAAACCCATAGTGGCAAGGCTGAGACAAGGCAAGGATGAATCACTTTATCCACTGGTGAAAATCGCATGAAAATCCGTTCAGTAGTTTTTGAGTTTATCGTGAACAGATAGACAGACGCAATAGGGGACTTTATTTTATACTATGTAATGATTTTAAACTACAATATTAACCGCACTGAAACACATACGAAAATACACCACAATTACTTAAATAACTACGCACAAAACGTATGCACATTTTTCTATTTAAGCGGCAAAATGTAAAAACTAAATTAAACTGGAGTATTATTACCAACATTATTCTTTATAACACTCTCACACAATCGCAAATGGGTACAGTAACCGGCTTTTGATTTAGCTATTCGTCGGTAAGAAGGGAAGTGTTTTTAATGGTGGTAGAGCCACTATTACTGGTTTCAGCATGAATGGGTCGACTCGTCCGGGGTAGTACCACCCTCTCATAGAAAACCCACGTGAAGTAACAGTGCTTGCATTGTTGCGTTTCGTTCGGTCAGTGAGAGCGCCGAAGGCCCACCTCCCCTCCCCTCTCCTCTCTCCTCTCTCCTCTCTCCTCTCCCTCTCCCTCTCCCTCCCCTATCCCTTCCCCCCAAAGGGTGGCAACGCACTTGCAACTCCTCTGGTGTTGTTAGTGTCCATGGACGGTGGTGATCACTTAACATCAGGTGACCCACATGTTCGTTTGCCACCAGTGATATAAAAAAAAAAGAAGATTGAGATAGACCAATAAGTTTGGCTTCGTATAGCATTATTTTTGTCTATAACAGTCACTGTGCGATAGAGAGAACGGTATACAAAATCGAAGTAAAGGTCCATTTGCAAGCACCCGGGACCCCTCAAACAGTGCTCGTATATCTTCTATATTCCGACGCAAGGCGCGCAATCGCCGAACAGAGACCGCCGCCTGGACTGGTGACGCCGGGCGCAAAGAGGAGTATACAAACATAGCCCCTAAGATGGTAGAGACGTCGGTGGTAGCGACCCTTATGGTTCCCACCATCGACCCCGTCACCAGAAACCTACGAAGAAGAAGCCTACGAAACAAACTGGAGGGGCTCGCGAGGAGGCGGAGGCGACCCCAGCTGCCGAAATCAGCAGAGGAAACTAATCCGAGTATAATCCACGACACCTTTATGAAGACGCTAGCAGCCGCAGAACCCCCGAAGCAAATACTGCAAAACATTGATGGCCAGGCCTCTTCCTTTTTTCTTCCGATTGACCGAATCCCGGTAAACCAGGACATAGCCCGCTCAAGCCACTGTAAGCCCTGCCCACAACATGGGGCGGCAGAAAAAGCCATGAGAAGCGCTCCCGTAACAAGGAGTGTACCGCACACAGAGACCCTTTCGTTGCTATGGAAGGAGATGACGTTATTGCCAGGGGGGCTTTCCTCGTGCAAAATCTCCGCTTGCAAATCTGTGAGCATGAATATACTTACGTCAAAGAAGATGTAATTATGAATACTTCGTAAAGGGTACAACGTATTCGTAAAAATATCTAAACGAAGTGATAAACAATAAAAAAATAGAAATAACTCTTCAGAATATTATTCTATATTGTATTATATTAAATAATAGCTTAAAATAACATGCCAAATGAAAGAACTAACAAATAGAAAGGTTAAAGCGTCAACTGAACCACAACATTACGCTTGCGAATCTTCACGGTTCATTTGCTTTCTCCAAAACTAACGGTTATTTGCTTTTAGAACTATTTCTAGTCATTGTACCCTTTCCTAACTGATCATAATGGCGTTACATATTATTTTATCTTATTATATATTATTGGCTTGGTTATAATATTAACCTATATACTTTTACATTTAAGAAATAAAAAAATATTTACAGGTATGAGTTAATCAACGTTTATTATTCTATTTTAAAACCTGAAACAATAAATACACAAAGGAAATTGTTCAGATAATGGCGTAAAAATATATAGAAAAGATAAAAACTACGACGCTGAATAATTTAATTGTATACTTTTGCAAACAGGAAAGTAAACCTTACATTTTATTACCACGTTTAGCGTGGGAACAACATTTTTCACATTAAAATGTCTGCATTCAGTGAAAGGCTTTATAAAAACTTTTACTGAGACAGCAAGAAAGCTGACCTTAGTGAAGTAGATCTTTAGCCTTTGCCCATTGTTCTGATTTTTTATTTAACACAAAAGATTCCTTCTCCGCTATTTCGGTAGGGTATCCCATTACGCATGCCAGGAAGTATGGGAACACAAAGGGAACGGAGGAACGGTGTGTGACGTCCCTCATTTATTTATTTAGGATCTAGCGTATAAAGTAATTCATGCGTGTATATTAAAAAGCTATGCGGTTTAACATATACCCAGCGAATGTTTTAAATACAGTTATGTGACTAACAATTTGGTAGGGATCATTTTAATTAAAGGTGGTGAAATGTAAACATTTTAATCGCTGGTTTTATTTTCACTCGCTTTTAGCAGAGAGTAGCAATTATTCGCAAACTTTGACGTTAGTTTTCGAGTATTTTTTAAACATTTTTCTAATGAATATGGCTGAATAGTCGTTGAGGCAAGTATTGCTCTGATGTCAACCTGATTGAATGTCTGTTTCGCGTAACTACGTCATAACCAATTATTAATTTACCGTTAAATGGTTAATAACTTTGACGAATTATTGCATAGTAGAATCACCTTTGAGAATTTTGATCGCAATACATTTGAATATTTGAAAAATATAGAACTGTTGTCCTGTTATAAATTTATTAGCGTTTGGAGTCCCATTTACTTCATTATACAATTCATCATCTTGAAATAGCAAATTAATTTCAAAGTGTAAAAATAAAAGTACCAATTATGTAATCTTAATGCTTTGATTTCATCACAACTTACATAAAGTAAATACTTTCTCTATTATTGGTATGCTCGTGGTGAGAAAAAATAAATGGTCAATCTTACCGCACGATTTAAATCAAAACCAGTAAATCCTTTATTCAATTTAGGCCCTTTTTTTTTAACGTGGGGAAATCCCTTATGGATACGCCACCCTCCCGGGGAAGAGGGTGGGTTATGTCCGAGTCGCACGGACTAAAACCCCACGGTGTACGTCTGCCGCTATAGTTGGGGCGGCACGAGATCTCTATAGACTTCATCGTGCCGCCCCAGCGGTTGGCCCAGTAGCGAAAGCGCCGGGCCCCGTCTTGTTAGGAGACAGCCGGGTACACACCGGCCGTCTCCTCTTTCCGCCGGACCTGTGCAATGGGAAGATGGATCCCCGACCCATCCTCCCCGGTCATTCAGTTTAGGCCCTGGGAAGGTGCTTATGAACATCAAAGCTACCATCGGTTCGGAAAACAACCCAGTCATCGAGAAGAACCGGCAAGAAAGATCTGGTTTATCTCTTCATTCTATATATTTTTACAAAACATAAATAGTTACAATCGTGTTTAGTGGATGCACAGAGAAGGGCGTCATTTCCAGACGTCACAATCGTTCACATATTGATCCACCCTATAATAGCTATAATAAATGTTTATATATACGCTAAGTAATGATTATGAAATTGTTTGATTGATTTGATAATAACACGTACATATTACTGGTAGCAGCTCTCGAATTCATTTGTATTTGCATCTTTATAAAGAACTATATAGGAAAATTATTGAATTTGAAAAAAAACTATAGACACATATTTACTTTTTAATTGAATTGCTAAATACCAATTATTATAGTGTAAGTTAAAAAATAGCTGCTTTTCATACAAACTTTTATCCACTTTTTCTCTACCTTAGGAATCGGAATATCCAATATCCATTCTTAGTGGATAAAGGATTGTAAGAGTGTAAAGGATTCTGCATGAAAATTTTCACGGTTCTAACCTCATATCAGTCAGTTATTATTATTATTGTACATATATATAAATAATAATAATAATATTAGTTATATTATATAATAAATATAACTTTTTAAAGACAACTCGTCGAGTTTTTGGCGTGATTTTGGAATGTGATTATGGATTTTATATTATATTCATAATCTTGAGTCATTTGGCTCTAGATTATGTAATTTTCGTGGCGTTTTACGTAATATAGTTTGGTTATTATGCAAAAGTGAAATGGTTTATTTCCGTGGTATTATTTCCCATAATACCGCGGAGCATGGATTCTGACTTGCCACAAAAACTCCCTGGAAAGTTCTAACAAGACGGCCACTATCTTGTTAGTTCATTGAAAGAATCACAAGCAATTTGTAATATCCTTCATTAATATTAATAAATTAATGGCAGTAATAATCTACTAGAAGATTGGTTACCAAAAATAAAATAAAGAAAGAATAAAGATAACTCGTCTACAATTTCCACCATAATAATATTTTTATTTAAAGATACATGTAATTATTTGAAAACAATTATACCCTATATTTATTATACTATTTTTTATTCGGGGTCTGTTTTAGCGACCGACCTCCAGTTAGAGGCTCGCTGAAATGTTTATTTTACGTGCAGCCTCGGTATTTCTTATTTAACAGGATCTACTCAGCGTTTTCTTATTTTTGATTACCATTGGGAATTCTATTCCTATCTGTGTTTTACGATATTGTATTATAATATTAACAGATCTTATACATAGTTAATAACAACTTTTAACTCATAATTTAAGAATTATAATAGAGTAAACTCGCTTATATAGAAACTTGTAGTGTTGCGTGAGCGATACGATGATAAATTGTTACTAGACGATTAAATTAAAAATCAACCGGTACGAATGATAGGGATTGTGTTACTCTACCATGGCAACATAATGAACCACCATTATCTATACTGCACTACATATATATTGACTAAGTAGACGTGTGACAGTTTACTTAATAGCAGGTGCCGTACGGGAAATGAAGGTCGCAGGTCATGTCGGTCACGTAAATGCCTCTTCAAGTATTGTGTGAAGGGTACGATGTCTTTGAAGGAAAATAATATACTGGCACCTTGTAAACTCGCTATAAAAAGATACTATTAATTTTTAGATGTTTCTCCAAATTCTCCAAACGTGTTTTATTTAAAAACTTTTATAATAATAGTATGATTATTAACTGAATGATTAGGCCCAGAATTTCAAGGTAACTCTATAATAATACCAGCAAATAAGGACCCCACTGCTGGAAAAGATACGTTTTCTCGATGGAAGGTGCGAGTATAATCATCACGCACCCTTACGACGTATAGGCGATTTCACATGCAGAGAAATCCACTAAATTTTTATTTTTTTACATACGATGGTACTATAAGAACGTTATACTATAAGATGTTATCCATCACAGTTAGTTGACAATAGTACCAAATTAAAATGGTATGTGAATTCTGAAAAATTCGTAGACAACTGAGCTCTAAGAACTTGCAGACAGAGAATCTATACTCGAAACCACTTAATTACCACGACTTAATCTTTATTACGTCTGAAATTTAATAATTTCGTAATAAAGTACGTATAGCTATTGTGAAAATTCAAAACATTCAGCACGGAGGAAATGAAAATGTTCTCTCAAAGGATATAATAAACGTAAATGGCAACGGGTAATACAATATTAATAACAATCGCAATTGGGTGAAAACTGCACGTTTTAATTGGCGCAGGACGTAATATAAACAGTTCGACCTAGATACAGCCGGTTCAGTGTAGCTTGGTAATGGAATCGTGTCGTCGCGCGCAACACCATTTCAGATTAACTTTAATTAAGTGGATGTTATTTGAAACTTCAGCTTGGAGAAAATTTATCTTGTTGCTTAAACCGACTACACTCTGCAGTTGTACAGTTTGTTGTATGTAGAATACATATTTTACATGCGATTACCAAATTTAAAAAGAAAATTAATATATCAAGTTCAGTTAAATGATAAGGATTAGGATCAATGATATTATAACTAAAAAGGTCTAGTACATATCATTTTGAAAAAACAAATGGCACGATATCGCACACATACGTAAACTAATATTGTAACGCTGCACTATCTTAGATAAAATGTGGAAGTAAGATGGCATATTCTCAATATCGGTGGTGAGAAAGAAATAGTTATATGTTGCTTAGATACGGGCGGATTGCCGGGGCTCATTTGCTAGCTAGCCAAGTGTTAATAAGGCGCAGTCGAAGCGCTTATGACGTATCTAATGCTTTTTATTTATAAAATAAATGTTTAGAATAATTTTATTCAACTTTGACATTATTACATTTGAGTATAAGGACAAATATGACAAAATTAAAAAAAAAGGTTATTAAACCCTTTTTCTTTAATTTTATTTTTTGCAAACAATATTCCAGATGATTACAATAATCTTGCGATAATTTTAATGTTCTAACAAGACGGTAGCTTCCTTGTTAGAACTTTCCAGGGAGTTTTTGACACCTCAGAATTCATGCTCCGTATTATAATTCCATCAACTTCTACGTGTGAACTATATTACGTAAAATTCCACCAATATTACAAAATATTGGAACAAATACCACAAGATTATGAATAAATCAAAGACGCCACGATATGGCAGACTTAGCCCGCCAAAAACTCCATTTAACTCTTAGTTTAATTATTATTTTTAAATTCATTTAGGGGCTTTTATTTCACAGAACATATCAACCCCATTATTAGCCAATCCTTCTAGCTCTGTCATGAGACTCGCTGATGAGGTATCTTTACCAGGACATACAGCATCTTAGCTTCACCCGAATAGCTTCATACCTATGTTCTTAATTATGACAGGGTCAATGATGTCAAAGAAATAATATGTAGAATATCGGTTGTCGCGTACATCGAAGTGAACGTTCGAGGTTTAATAATTATCTGTTACTTGGTACTCACATTTCTAGTACGGAACAACACTTCTATTCATTTTATTATCCACGTCGACCAGAAGGTCAAAGGTAGCTAGTAAACGAAACGAAAACAACAATATACTCAAGGTCAGTCACGTGATCTAACATTTATTATAAAACTTATTTTTGTGTAGGTACTATGGATCGTAACAGGAATCAATCACGCAACTTCTATTGATTTAGTTAACCTTTTTGAAAGTGAAACCATTGTTAGGATTGAAATTAAAATTCAGCAATTACAAATGTAGGAATCCATAGTAGTGGCAATGTAATTTGAAATGAAAATAGGGATAGTTTGGCCAAATGCCTTGACGTTTAGTAAGCAATTAAATTAGTTCAAATATTTCTGGCAATAACACAATAAAAGCGATTGGCGTTTGATATATAAATGTAACACGAAATACAGTTTCAGAATCTTTGTTGTAATTCAATTTAGCCATACAAAGAACCTCCACAAACTAACCATATTGTATTAAAAATCTACTATACAATGTTAACCAGACTAGGCCCCCCTTGGCAGCAGCTCAAGCCTAGGTCCGTTCCCTCGGTGTGGAGCCCTTGAGTACGCTGCTCGCGCGCTATACAGTGACACCAAATCTTACATTACTGCCACAACATTACACATATCACCTCCACACACGTGCACGCATACACGCTTACATATGCAAGTGGAAGGGTTTTATTTTTTTTCCTTATCAAACTGAAATAATTTAGAATATTATCCGATACGAAATATATATAATGGTTGTTGAGGTATGTATGCTTGTACACATAAATGTTTCAACAACTCATATATGTATGAATAGTTATTTTAGCTTAGGTTAGCTCAGATAGGTCGCGAATTGCATGTATCAGGTAACAGCCAAAGCCGAGGTGTGCCGCGCACCCTTGAGCTAGTTGTCAAAATAAAATCGGCTGAGTGCCTTAAGTGCTCGCCTTAGTAGTCCGGTGAAGCAGTTAAGCCCTTGCTTGGATAGCGCAGTCAGTTCGAAAAAAAAAACTATACAATGCGTAATTTTATCGAGCTATTAAATTAGCAATTAATTTTGTTGGACAATAAAACACAATATACATTGAAGGAATTTGTATACTGCAAAATATTGTACTTAGTAATCTATATCTCTTTCGAAATTAAATATTTTATATACACACGACTTATCAAGTATATTCCTTATACACCTAAATCTGATGTCAGGACCAGACGACGTGAATTGTAAAGACGGTAGGTGCGTGACATGGTAATGACGATCCCATTCAAGTTCACTTTCATTACAATCTTCTGAACATCATTTTGCGAGGGAACATATTAAAAACCTTTGAAGGATGGAGATCACTTGGTCTATTTGGAGAGTATTTTCGGGAACGTAATGTTAAAAGATTTGTCTTTTATAGGATATTCAGTTAATTTTGAAAATGATCTAACTCAATTTAAGCTTTAAAAACAACATTTTCGTATGAAATTCAGACAAAATTGAATACTCATAATAAATTTCCCTTAATCGGGACTAAAAGTAAATATAAATTAAAATGTTGTATAATGTAAAAATATTTTTTAATTCGTTCAAATGCAATTCATTAAATATCTCGACACAAGATATATATGACTTGGACCACTTTCATAAATATGGGCACATATTACAGTTATGGATTTAAGAAATGCTATTTGTCCTTTGTTTCTGAAACCTTATATTCTTACGAAAAACTAAACTAGCTATTCGTTAAGAAACTATTCCCAAAGAAGTGAAAATATCATAAGTCAGCCGTCATTTAAAGTTTTTCCAAACTGCAAAAGCCATTAAAAAACTATTTAGATGTTCAGAGAGAAATGACCAACTAGTCTATGATTTTTCTTGTTATAACATTTTTTTTTATTTTTCATTATTATGTTTTATTCAATATGGAGACCTAGTTTAAAGCCCTTTGTTTATTAACGAACACTGTTAAAATTATCTGTTGTCAGGTTTTATAATAATTAGTTTAGCGAAATGTCCAAACGTGATGACAAAATACACAATATCTGGAGCAATAACGAAATGTCGAAATCGAATTACAAATTCATGAACGTTAAATTGACAATATGTATTTGCCAAAAGATATCACTACATATTATATAACAAAGTCCTCCGTCGTGTGTGTCTGTCTGTTCGCGATAAACTCAAAAACTACTGATAAGATTTTCATGCGCTTTTTACCAGTAGATAAAGTTATTCCTGAGAACGGTTTATGTATATAATTCGTCAAGGTATTTTTATTGTCAGGGCGGGACAACGTCCGCCAGGCCCGCTAGCTTACATAATAAATAAGGTAAGTAAGGACATAATGGATTAAATGCAGTTTCCTGATTGTACCGCCTGTCGTACTCTAAAGCACATATATGACATATTAATAGAATGCTCTTAAGAGAAACGGCTCTATGTTTTAAAATATCTTTAAGCTGTGGTACACAATAAGCACAATATGACGACATGTATCGTTATAACGGTCTAGTTATTTAATATAGATTAAAAAAGTATATATATAGGTGGTAGGGTCACGCTGAAGCTATTACTGGTTTCAGCAATAATGGGTCGGCTCGTCCGGGTTAGTACCACCCTCTCATACAAAACCGACGTGAAGTAACAGTGCTTGCATAGTTTTTTTTTTCCTCGAACTGACTACGCTCTTGGCCATGCAAGGTCTTAACAGCTTCACCGAACTATGATTGCATAGTTGCGTTTCGTTCGGTCAGTGAGAGCACCGGAGACCTCTCTATCCTCCTCTCGTCTATAGACGGTGGTGATTACTTAAAATCAGATGATCACCCTGTTCATTTACCTGCTATGACATAAAATGTATATATATTAGGTATGAAATTACCTATGAAAAGGTACCTATGAAATTGCCGTTTTGTATGAAAAAATTTAAACGATTTTTTTTCATATATTTTTTATTTGTATTAATAGAAGTATTCAAAGCATCTTTGCCAATGCAGTGGCAGTTTATTCATGCTCTTCTTAAATAAATCAGCTGGACGGGAGGCAATAAATTCTTCAAAGGCATTTTGTACTGCCTCTCGAGTATAGAATTTTTTTCGCGCCAAGGAGTTATCATAATCCTGGAAAAAGTTGTAGTCTGTAGGCGCAAGGTTTGGTAAATAGGGCGGATGACGGAGAACTTCCAACCCCAGTTCTTGCAACTTGGGGACCGTCTGCTGTGTAGTATGAGGTCGCGCGTTGTCGTGCAGGAGCAGCTGAGACGAGCGATTGACCAATGCTGGTTGGAGATGTGCCAGTTTCTCCATCATTGTGTTCAGTTCTTCACAGTACACATTTGCAATAATGCTCACCCCGTTTGGTAAGAAGCTGTGATGAATCACACCAGCGCTAGACCACCAAACAGTGACCATTAGTTTTTTAGGGGTATGTTTTCGTTTAGGGCATTGTTTAGGGGCTGAACCAGGATCCAACCAACTTGCTGAGCGCTTGCGGTTATCAAACGGAATCCATTTTTCATCGCAGGTAACAATGCGGGTCAAAATTCCTTCATTTGTGTGTCTGTTGAGCAGTGCAAGGCACGTCTCGACGCGTACTTCGCGCTGGCGATCAATGAGTTCGTGGGGCACCCATTGGTCAAGCTCTTTTACCTTGCCAATTTGACGCAAATGGACCAATATTGTTTTGACGCTAACGTCGAAAGCTGCTGCTAATTCAGCCGTAGATTGTGTGTCATCAGCTTCCACAATCGCCTTTAATTCGTCATTGTCGACCAAAGTCTTCGGACGACCACGAGGTTCATTTTTCAGGTCGAAATTCCCAGAACGGAAGCGAGCAAACCAATAAGTTTGTAGTGTTAGCTCCGTAAACGTCGTTGATGTTGCGTGCCCCTTGTGCCACGTTGCTGCCACGACGGTACTCATATTCCATAATTACTCGAATTTTTAACGTATCCATGATGACAAATAAGATTGAAATTCGATGAAAATGTAACACTAATCAATAAACAAATGACTACTTTTGGAAAAAGAAATCCATGTTTTTAAAATAAAATTAATTTGAAATTAGAATTCTTAGCCAAATAAAAATTATTTTGATTTGAAATGGCCAGTACTGCAGAACGGCAATTTCATAGGTAAAGACCTATTATATAACTTGTATTTTACTTTTAGCTTCATTTTTAAACATCGCCCTTTTAGGTTGTTTGATGTAACCCAACAAAACGAATTATAAAGCTGTTAATTACGAACCCTGAAAAAACATTTTAGTATTAATTAAAGGAACGCTGTGGAGGTCGGACGAAGAGTTTAATCAAAGACTTACCGATAAATACCTGCTCACTAATTAATTTAATTTCGCCTAATTAATTTCAATTATGCCTTAGTACCGGCTAAAAAATTCTCTTCAGTCAATTCTAACAATAGCATTAAAAATGTATACAAGATTTACAAATAAACTGATTAGAAACCATGTCCAGTAATTAAGTAGCTATATTTCTATACATTTTGATAATACTTAAGAATCCTAAATAACACAATAAATGCGAATGTAAGTTTGTTTGTTTGATACGCTTTGACGCCTTAACTACTCAATATATTTGGCATAAAATTATCAAAATTTAAATATTCAATCAGGTATGAGAACTGTTGACTTTGATTTTTTAAATTTAGTTTACGCTAAAGCATGTCTTCCCTTTTAATTGATGTGTACTATGCAAGTTGTGTTTACTTAATATATTGTACATCGGATTCAATGATTAAAGTAATATTTTTTGGTTAGAATAATCCGATGTAACAGTAATTGTTAACCTATCGAATAAATAGGTCATCATTCATAGGTTTTATAGGTGGTAGAGCCACGCTGAAGCTACTACTGGTTTCAGCAAGAACGGGTCGGCTCACCCGGGGTACCACCCGACCCACAGAAACACAGACGTCAAGTAACAGCGCTTGCATTTTTGCGTTTCGTTCAGTTAGTGAGAGCGCCGAAGGCACACCTCCTCTCTAGCGCCTCTCTCCCCTACTTTCCCCCCTCCTTTCCTACATCCCCCAAAACACAGGCAGGTAACGCACTTGCTAACCCCCTGGTGTTGCTAGTGTCTATGGACGGCGGTAATCACTTAACATCAGGTGACCCACTTGTTCGTTTGCCTCCTATAGTATATAAAAAAATCATCATGAAGTTCATGAAATGAAATCATCACCTAGGATAAAGTATTGGTCCCAAGCGATGTCTAATCTATATTAACGCAAGCAAAGAAGTTTGCCTGAAGGATGAAGAAGGTGCAGGCAGAAGGTAGTATTTGTTCACATTGAACCGCTAAATGACGATTCGGCAGAAAATGCTAATATGCTAAACAGCAAAGAAACAGAAAGTCTCAAGTATTACTACGCAAACAATAGAAACACACCATAGATGCTTGTATAAACTTATAAGCATTTACAATATTTTATATGATTTGTGACGTAATCGGTATAAGGTAGTCTTAATAACTAGATTTAGTAGTAATAAAACTATTCTATGAAGAGTGGTTAACGTGTTAAAGTGGAAGCCCTATCGCCACACATAGTTCTGCAGCAATGAAACAGTTCTGGGTGTAGTCAGGTACGGAGAATGAGATCTTACAAAATGCACTAGCTTCTAACATAAGACTGCTCAACCCTATATCCGCGTATCACAAATCAAAAGCAAGCGAAGAGTGTTTTTGTACTGCACATTTATTAAAAGTAAATAAAATAGTGACCAGCGGTGACCCGTCAAAAATATCTGATTCATCTGTATGACCAGACTGTTACAAATGTTCAGCAGCCTAACTTTAGCACAGGAGTCGTTTCAAACTAGTCCTTAGAATTAGCCCAGTAGTGATCAAAAGTATTACTACTGGACATAGGAAATTGTACGTTTTAAAGATAACGCGTATATTTTTTTTACTTTTTTTAAACTGGTTCAGCTACATGACTGCACGGTACCTGATGGAAAGTACAGTACAGTCTATAAATAACGGCGACTGTCAGTGTTAAATAGCAACGGCAGTCATCGCTATCATGCCGACCTGCAAATGTGCTTCTTCACGCCTCGTTTGGTAGGACCCCATGTCATAAGAGGAAGGGAACACACTGGCTGGGAGATAGGTATATAACTTCACTGACCACTTCACCTCAGATAGACAGACAGATCAGATGGACATCATACCTGTTTGATACTTTTGTAACTAAGATTACAAAATCGAATGTCAGTTTGTTTGTTACACTTTCACGTCATAACAACTCAAGTAGTTAGAGCTACAGAAAAGGACACTGACTATCTGTCAACAAGAAAATCAGTACTTTTCCACAAGTATAATTCAAATCTATATTAAAGGAAGCGAAACCGCGGGTAAAAGCAAAGTATAACATTAATAAATACGGAGCTTATATAGAATACAAACGTTAAAGTAATATAAACCGAATCTTCAATCGGACACAACCTGTGAAGGTGTTTTTTGTATAAAATGAAGAATCAGGACAATGGGTAAAGGCTTTCTTTCCGTCTCATTACAAAAAATAAAACTCTTTGTTCAGCCTTTCGGTGAACATGAAGCGTTTTATGTAAAAGATTGTATTTTGCTAGCAGAACCTTTATATATAATTATAACGTTCACTTTATTATTTTATAAAAATCTATACGTCATATTTTATGCTAATGTTAATATTAATGTTCCTATGTATATTAATATTATTATGCACGATAAATCTATATATGTTTAAAGCACCGGTTCGGTACATACGATTATATACACTACCATTTTTATTTGGTTGGACAGTATAATCACTGGAAGAATCACTTATTCATATTTGGAAAGATGTTTCAAAAAAATATATTGTGTATGTTATTAAGGAAGTTTATAGGCTGTCTGACATTAAGGAACGAAACTTAATAACAAAGCAAAAGTAGTAGAAAACACGCCAAACAAAAACTAAGTAAAACTATAGGCAGACTGTGTGCGCGCGAAGTTTTATTGGCCGAAAAGGTGGTTGGGCGCTTGATAAGAACCGAGTAGTACAGAAAAGAGCCGAACTGTGAACGTTTATGTCAGTGAGATTCCACAATACCTGACTCAGTGATATGATCTCCATACGCAGCGGTTGTGCTTTATAATAATTTTACCTATCATCGATGACTATTTTTGTATATTCTTCGTAAAATTGAGAGAATAAATATACATATAGCTTTATCAAGAGTCCGTTGCGGAGGAAACCAATATATATTTAATTACATTGGTTAATGTTATTTTCACGAAGAAAACGCTAAATCTTCAATTATTTTAAGTGATTTAATATGTTTTGTGGAATAATGGAGCACGCCTAGTTATTTTATACAATTTGTTAATGTCTACGTCCGGTACCGCTATGACACACCCGAGAGGCGAGACTACAACGCCACCCGGGGAACCACTATTGACCTGCGATACCACGCTATTGACTTTATCGGGGTGTTACTAATGACCTCGAACGCTATCGGTGGATGTTATCGGCCGTTCATTATTTACCCCGTTGTGAGACTACATTGGTGGGATTTCGGCATATAAAGGGCAAGATGTCGCTGATCTGGACGCACTCCTATGTGGAAGTTATTGTAAGGCGAAGCTCTGGCCAAATAAATAGTGACAGTATCTACGAAGTGCTCATTGGCAATCCTGACTGCATCGACCCTATACGTGATTAGTGTAACAAATTATTACAGAATCTTCCACATGTTATTGTTTTTTTAGTAAATGATTGCTAGTGCTGTATCAGAGTTATTATAACCATATCCTCACACTTGCATATCTACGACATCTGAAAGCATGAAATTGCAGCCGTACGTGTAGATATTTTGTCCGCTATACGGATGTGAATATTACTCATCGCAACGCGGAAGTGTAGACAGCGACGTCCGCGATTGCAGCGCAGTCGTGTTTGTCAATGTTGGCGTGATATATCGCTTGTGGTCGGTGCCAAAACTGAACATGTGTTTAACTTTACGACGAGTTACTTTTATTAATACATCCGTTTGATTTCCGCTTGCCTAAATATTTGTAAAAGTGTTGAAAGGTGCATGTGTGCTATATCAATGACCACTGTCAAATTCCAATTATGCGTTGAATATAATTTATGACAATTCTATCTTCCTATTTGCGAACTATAAATGCGAATGTGAGATTTTTTGTTGCGATATGAACTCACAAAAAAAAAATACAAAGTAAAACATAGAGTACATCTTATCTAGGATTTTTTTTTACGAAGCATAGGTCAAATCTCATTTAACACGAATAAAGTTGTGGTTAGAAGCCAGTATTTAATAATTGCACATGTATAACGAAAGGTAATAAACTAAATGTATTACAATAATATTATTAAACATATCTTATTTCACTCATATTTTTTGACCGTAGGTACTTAAACAAAGTTTAATTAAAAATTATTTTAGAACAAGATAGTCCTTTGAAAAGTTTTTTTTTACAAATTGTATTTAAGGAGTTCTGGCGTCTCGATTCAATGATCGAAGTTCTCTCATATTTCTTCCTTTACGCTATTCAAGTTTCTTAATGAAAGACCCTTGTAACTTTAATCCTTGCTAGTATGAAAATTGATTGTGAAACAATTTGAAACTCTACTTTTGTTTTGTGAATTATATAGATAAGATGAACAATTTTTAAGTTAAATGTTAATTATATATAATATATATATCGTAGCTCGGAAAAGTGAATGCATTATGCCTGATGGTAAGCACAGTACAATCCAAAAACAATGGCGACCACCGAGCAACACGCTATTCATCGCCGGTCGCCGCTATCATGTTGGCCTGCGAAAAGCTGGATTTGCACATGATCCCGAAACGCGACCCGCAGAAGCAAATCACTATGATGAACTTTTTCGCCATATACATGGTGGTTGCAACTCAGTCAGGCTGTAAAACCCTACCTCCCTGCTTTCGTCATTGCCTCGTTCGTTATTCAGTAGGGTGCCCCATGTGCATGTGAGGTTGGCTTGGGTGTTTCAAGTCTTATGATGTTATTCGACATTCCTTACACCCCAAAAGTATCCATGAAAAAATAAAATGAAATGTTGACACATTTAACGATTTGTAGTGCTTGATAGGATCCATTTATAAAGCATTCTTTCTCTCACAGATGTCGGAAAAGCAAGGATGTTAACACTTAATCTATTTGTATGGCGGCCTTTTTTAAAATTTGCCATCTTAGTTTTTTGTATTTTCATAGTAAAATCTTAAGATTATATAGATGTTCACGCATTACCAATATTACCTTTGACGCGGTTTCTTTTCATTTTCATGTATTGTCATCTAGACTGAATAAGCTTGCGAAATTGCAAAGTCGTAGTTCTAAACGAACTGATTCCAATTCCGCTTCTCAGATTTGATATAGATAAACTATCTAATAACAGACATTGTAAGTTAAATGAAAGCTTGTAAAAATTAACGGTTGATACCACACGAGGGAATATTTATAGGTGGCAGAGTCACGCTGTAGCTGTTACTGATTTCATCATGAATGGGTCGGCTCGCCCGGGGTACTAGCACCCGACCCACAGAAAACCGACATGAAGTAATAATGCTTGCATTGTTGCGTTTCGTTCGGTCAGTGAGAGCACCGGAAGACCACCTTCCCTCCCCCTCCTCCCTTCCCTATTCATGAGTCCCTCTAACACAGGTTGGCAATGCACTTGCGACTTCCCTGGTGTTGCAAGTGTCTATGGAAGGTGGTGATCACTTAACACCAGGTAACCCACCTGCTCAGGGCGGGGACCCGGATGAAATATCTGGGACTCACCCTGGACGGGCGCTGGCGGTTCGGGCCCCATTTTGCGGGCCAATTTTGCCGAGCGTGGTTTCGGCCATGCTCAGCAGCGAACAGGCTTGGCGAGCGATGGCCTCCTTTTGCGAGGAGGTCGTTTCGCAGAAGGAGGAGGCGGAGAGGGCCCGCGAGGCAGACCCGCTGAGTGGTCGTCTCTGCCAAAGAAGGTCAGGCAGGAGGAGAAGGCGCTTCGTCCAACTCCTCCTGCCACCGTAGCCGGACCTGAGGGGATGGGCCGGGGGGCCCATCTCCTCATAGCACAGGTCCGGCGGACGAGGGGGGGCCAGCTGGTGTGTACCCGGTCTGTCCCTCTATAGGTAGGAACCCGGCGGTCATTTTCCGCCGGGCGGACCGTGGGGGCGGCTCTACAAGGTTGATTAGCTTGCACGATCCCTTGCCGCCCCCACAAAACGGTCTGTCGGTACACCGTGGGGTGTTAGTCCGTGCGACTCGGACATAACCCACCCTCTCCCCCGGGAGGGTGGCGTATCCATAAGGGATTTCCCCACGTTTAAAAAAAAAAAAAGGTAACCCACCTGCTCGTTTGCCTCCTATGATATACAAAAAAAAGAAGTAACATTATAAAAGCATACACTATTTGCTCAAGCCCCGATAACATTTTTTTACTCTTGTTCTACATTTTATATTTCTTCTGTAGCAACTACAAATTCGACGATCCTAATTTGATTTGCGGGACAGGACGAGGAGAAAATTTAATCAATTATCTCGTACTTTCAATGAAACTTTTTTCGAGTTATTTATTTTAGTACTAGCCGGTCACCCCGACTTCGCCCTGACTTCCTAATGAAAAAAATGGAAACAAATACTCTCTACAATATGACCACTTCATTAAATATAAAATTGTAACTAAACAGCTGAACGTCTATCTGTCAATGTTTTTAAAGATTTTGTCACTTTTTTTTGAGAATTTTTTAACCCAATTTTTTCCATTTTTCATACGATTTTTCGAAAATTTTCTTACATACAAACCTTGTCCTCATAAAATCAAAAATACTTTATTCTATTTAGACCCTAAGCAGGCGCTTATGAACAGGAAAACAACCCAGTCATCGAGAAGAACCGGCAAAAAACTCGATCGGGTTTATCTTTTCATCATACAAATATTTTAAGTTTTTTTATAGATTATAAAAAAACTATTCGTTTATGTACAGCGGACAAGACATACTAAATAACTATATAAATACCAAGTTTCTTTATCGAGTTACACTTTAATCTAGTACCCCTAATTCAATACATCAATAATTGTACTAATAATTGAATTACCTTAAGACACTCTAATAAAAAAAATGATAAAATTGAAACAGACATCATTTATTCCTATGGGAGGGCTTGAAATTCTGATCGATAACCTTTTTGTATGACGAAAGTGGTGAGGGTAAACACTGTGCCGGGTAGAGCGTTGAAAACACCGGTTCTCGTTCGATCAACGAGGTTAACCAACGTCGGGCCGTGATAAGTACTTGGATGGGTGACCGCCTGGAATCACCGCGTGACGTTGGCTTTTAGTTGTATTTTTTATAATTAAAATACTATGTAATACAAAACTTTCCTTTCTATTTTGTGTTGTCACACTCTGTTATTATTATGTATATTACTTTATTCTTAATGAATATTTTTAAAAATGTGTATCTTTTACGATTATATCATTAACCGTCTACCACAATCAAATATTCTTTAATAGTATATATGCCATACCTAACAGTTCAATTGGATTATGTTATACCTAACAGCTCAGTTGGATTATATTCCCCAACGACTGTAAGTTTAATGCAGCACTAATCAGTGGACGACCGTAATGTGATTGCATCGTTACCGCAACGGGAAAATAGCATTAAAAGCAATATTATCATAGTTTTCTATACCATGTCTCAATTATTGTAATATATTGGCTATTAAGTATCTGTAACAGTTATAATATTGATACAACTTTTATCTATTTTCAGGATCACGTATAAACGTGGCTACAGTCTTCTATGAAAATGCGTAAGAGAGGGAAATTGTTTGGCAGCCAAAATACATAATAAGTCAAGTCAGTAGTAGTGGTAGAGCCACGCTGAAACTATTACTGGTTTTAGCATGAATGGGTCGGCTCGCCCGGGGTAGTGCCACCCTCTCACAGAAAACCGACGTGAAGTAACAGTGCTTACATTGTTGCGTTTCGTTCGGTCAGTGAGAGCGCCGGAGGCCCACCACACCTCCCCTCTCCTCTCTCCTCTCCCTCCCCTAACCCTTCCCCCCAAAGGGTGGCAACACACTTGCGACACCTCTGGTGTTGTTAGTGTCCATGGACGGTTATGATCACTTAAAATCAGGTGAACCACCTGTTCGTTTGCCACCAATGACATAAAAAAAAAAAAAACATACGGCATAAACAAAACAAAATAAGTATTATTAAGAGACATAATGTAATAAAATATGGCTGCCGCATAACAAAGCTCAATATACAAAAACACTATTTATGTAGAGGCCACTAATTGATACACAAATGAAAACAAAACAAGTTTTCATGTTTACAAAAGGCTAAAATTAATTTTTACTATAGATTCATCAAAGTTTTATATAACTTTGATAAAGTGATACCGGTTCTAGTTTTGCGGTATACTATTTCTTAGTTACAATTTTTCTAAATTCTTCTTTTGACACTAAATCAAAAGCATTTTGTCTATCGCATAGTGCAATGACAGCGATAGACAAAGATAACGCTATACGAGATCGAACATAGCCAATTACCTCCGTCTTCTCCCCGATGCGTCAAATCAAAAACCAATTACTCTACCTTGAAACGTTTCTTATAATTTATTGAGGAGTTAACAAAACTAGAGAATTGTTTTGTTTATTCGAAATTACATGATACTTACGCCAATTTCTTTATTTAATTGATAATTAATAATGAAGTATAGAATAATGAAATATACAGCGCGATTGGTTAGTCGCTATCAATATTTTTACAGAATAAGCATTAATCGATTCTCGTTTTAAATCGATTAAAAAAATAGGTATTTTTATTACCTATAGAAAAACAAAACTGATATACATTCAACATCAAGTTATTTACGCACACCGTGTCGCCCAGTCCGGCTACCGCCCCGCACCTCGACCCCCACTGCGCTTCCCTTTATTCGACTCTGTGACATTCCGACGATAAGCAGTTACGTAATGATTAACCTCAAAAAGCGCCTCTTTAATTTTGTTCATTGAACCTAGGTGTGATTTTTTACATTTAAAAGTATCGTTCCCATACTTTAACTAAGGTTCCCCATTGTTTTTTATTAATTTTTGTTTTGGCATTATTATTTTATATGTTAAATGAGACCATGAACTATCACAGGATTAAAAGATGTCGTCACCCTTTAAACATTTACCTAGTATATTAAACTAGCTATGCCCGTGACTTCGTCCACGTGAATCTTTATGTAAAATAAAAGCGATTAATAAAGTCATCTGAATGTATTAAGTCCATTTACTTATCTACTTTTCTCTCGTACTTACGTCGCGTCGTCATTAAAATTACAATAACTTTTGATAGACTGAACCGATTTTAATGAAATAAAGACTAAATGTTACTCGAGGATATGCTTTATCATGAAATAAAATGTAAATATAGTAGTGATGCGTGTTCATACGAACAAACAGAAAGGCAGACATTTCTAAAAATTATCAAAGTGTATTTTATTATTTATTCCAACACAATTGCAACATTTTTTTTACAAAAATCTAAAAAATACACACACCTAAGGTTTACATTTCTATTATATGTATAGATTACATTTCACTATGTTTAGGTAAAAAAGAAGTAATAAAAATATTAATTTATTTATTTAGGTATATCCGTTAGAACGTAATAACTGCTTATAACTATTTTCCAAAGTGACAGGATTACACATATTTTTCTCCAAGAATAACTTTTAAGAATCCGCATAATATTTACGTCACGAAAAAGTACAGGGCTTTAGTCTTTAATAATAGAGGCTTAGAATAAAAATAATGGTTCTGATTATACTATACAAACAACGAGCCTACCGAGCCTGCAAGAATTCCGTTCAAGTAGATACATAAGGATTTATTAAAAGAGGTCAGGCCTGTGAAAACGTCTGAAATATTGAGGATGTCAGGTGAATTTATAGGGATAATATGTTGTAGATGTACGAGAAGCTCAATTTTCTAGAGAGTTTACTGTGATTTTTTTTTGACATAGAAAAAATAGACAATAGGTACCTACATGTGTGAAAATGTTTTTGCCGTTTAGCGTTCCTTGTTAGCAGATATCTATACTAATATTTTAAAGAGGTAAAGTTTATGAGGTTGTAGGAGGTAATCTCAGGAATTACTAAACCTATTTTGAAAATACTTTTACCAATAGAAAGCCAAGTTATTTATGAGTGGCTATATATGGCTTTATAAGCTATATATTAAACCGAAAAATGAAAAAAGATTTTTGTGGTAGTCGGATTTGAAAAGTAAGTCGGAGAAAAAACGGTCGAATGAAAACGTTTCTTACGAAAGCTGCCTTAACGTTGAGATATATGATTGAGTTGTAGAGAAAAGTTGCAGAGCTTGGTAATGCTTACAAAAAAGTCGACGACAGCATATGCCGAACTTTTATATTTAATTCTCACAGGCACGGGTCAGCTAGTGTCAAATATGATGATAAGATGGTAAGTGATTGTATCAAACTAATTACATATAATATTCCTGTGATGTAATAATCTATATGTACATCTTTAAGTTAGACCTTTTAGATTCCACCACGGATGCTTTAGTGACACGCCTAATTCGGACCAACGGAACAGTTTTCAGGTCCAAAATACGTGTTTGGTATCATGTACTGATACTCGAAGCCTCCAAATTCATCCTCAGGAGTTGCAACCTATTTCTGAGTGGTTTCAACTAGGGCTGAAATCTCATCTTACGTTCTATAGTAACCTATTTGCTGCTTTTTTTATAGTAGCATGGCAAAACTACTGCACTTTGCCTGATGGTAAGCACAGTACACTCCAAAAACAATGGCGACCATCAAGTGACACACTATCCATCGCCGGTCGCCGCTGTCATGCCGGTCTGCGAAAAGCTGAATATGCACAGGCTGATCCCGAAACGCGACCCGCAAAAGCGAATTACTATGACGGGCTTTTTCGCCATATACATGATGGTTGCGACCTAATCAGGCTGTAAACCCTACCACCCCGCTTTCGCCATTGCCTCGTTCGTCAGCAGGGTGCACCGCGTGCAGGTGAGGTTGGCTTGGATGTCTCAAGTATTAGATGTTATTTGACACCCCTTACACTTAAAAACTTCAAATTAAAGTACCAGTATGAGAATAAACCATTGTAATAGTAGATTATTAGACTGTAAAATTGAAAATAAATTAAACTTAGATTCTTTTTTCAATCTAATGAAAATTGTTCGAGTTTCGAGCAAAATACCAAAGCGTTTAGTCGATAATTAAAATACTTTTATCCAACACTACAACTCAATAACTTTCATTTCGCAGAAACGTTGAATTTTCATCGGTACTTGATTCCCAGTGAATGGTTTGTTCAAAGTTAAAACATTTTATTGTTTCAGAAAGTTTGACTACTAAACATTAATTTCTGTAGCCAGTGGCTCTTTTTTGAATGTCCTATAATAACATATATGTATATATTACCTACTAGTGAATCCGGCGGACGTTGTCCCGCTCTGATAATAAAAAAAACCTTCACAAATGATATACCTAAATCTTCGTCATGAATCCGTTTAGTAGTTTAATTACAAACGATTGCTTCTGTTATGGTAAATAAAACAGCTGATAAACCAACACTGATAATATATAAGCACTCATTCCATAAATAACTAATGTACGAGTATCAAACCCGCACTTGATCTACTACGACTGCGCTACTAGGCCTTTGAAGTTGAAGTGTGGTCTGTAATTTCGAAAATCGTACTTTTTGATAAATACTTGATTATCTGCAACTAATCCAAAACAATAAATTTAACAACTTTTACATTTAAAAACCAAGAAAGAAACAATACAATTAACGATGTGAAACATCTATAGGCGGGGGAAAACCTGTTTGTTGGCGTGGAGAGACGTGGCGACGCAAAACACGAACTGTGCACTATTAACGAAACACTCAAAAACATTTGCAACCCTATCTGTATAAACATAATATTCAAATTGTTTTGTCGGCCATTAGTCCTACTAGTGTTACGCGGAACGCGCCGACGACCTAGCGCCCTTTGATAAATGCCGCCAAACTCATCGCACCTATGACTAGCGGTGATTTTTTTGAAAATTGTATTTAATAAAAATGAATATTTATGTAATAAAATAAATAAACAGTCATTATTTTATGGAACAAATTTGTAATGCTGATTCGTATCGTAATCTGTTTTTTTATGTACATAACTTATACAAAACAATTTCAATGTTTCACATCTGCCAAGCGTCCCGTGACGGCTCAATTTTTTATTTTATTTATGAATGTATGTATGTTGTGTGAAATTATTTTCACAGAATTTTAAATGACAAGTAGAAAACTTCTCAAAGAGTTAGCTTGGCTATATATCACTACAGTTTTCTTTAAGACTTAAGCAGTAATGGTTAAATTATAATAAAAAATAATTAAGACTAATCTCTCATTAGATATTGGTTTCAGAGTCTAACGAAACTAAAAGTTAGGCAATACTACATTACGTATTAAAGAAGTTAGTAATTATAAATATAATTCAATCAGTTATAATTAAATGAACAAATCGGAATCGGAAATATCGATATAACTTATAACAATATTCCGTTATTTGTTACAGTAAATATGCAGTAACAATAAGTAAATAATGAAAAAATGTAATTAAAATGAAGCTTTAATAAACAGTCAACTTAAGGTTGAAGTAATAAACTATCAATTATTACGCTATTTCTTACAAAACATCAGCAGTAATTATAAATATACATTTTATTCAAGCATATTTTTCACAAAAAGTTATTTTATATACCTGTAATAAAATTAATCTATTCGCTTTTACTTGTAGAGGTCAAATAATAACGAAGGGAAAATACAGACGATTAAAAATAATATTCAAATGTAACTTGACTCAATAAACAAAATGTCAATGAACTTTACAACATTAACCTTTACAATTCATTGGAAAAACTATCAAACATTTTAATTAAAATTTCAAATAAGTCACGCACAATGAATGATTGCTTTTTATGAATGCTTTTTACAAGAGTATTAATATACCAAATATATATATATTTGGTAAAATAAAAAGAGGCATGCAGTACATCTATAGCTATGCACGATCAACTTCAAAACATACAGACGCCAATTGGCATTTAGCTGTGAAAGACTAATAAACATCCATTCATTGTCAAAAACTTTCTAGCTTAAATTATTTGCTAGTTTATACTCGCGGCTTTGCTCGCTTTAATGTATATTTGACCTATTTTTCTTCTTTATGGGTACCCTATATGCCTTTCTATACATTCATTAAGTACTTAAGATATCAAAGCGTAAGTAAATCACAAACAAACGTCATATTCTAATTCAAAATATTAGTTACGATTTTGATGTGTCTATATACTCTTATGTTATAAGAAAAATTGGGAATGTTTAAGTAGTCCGGTGAAGCTGTTAAGACCTTGCTTGTCAATAACGTAGTAAGTTCGAAAAAAAAAAATATTTAAGTTAATTTGTGGTTAGTTTTTGAACAAGTAAGGATAGTACTCGTCAAAATAAATTGTTACATCGTCGTAGGTAGTTAATATAAATTTAATTACCGTGATGTTGAGCTAATAATTGATTTTTTTTTTAAATCACTCATTTTTATATTCTTTACTTGTTGATATCAGCTACATGGTTCTCATTAAAATGGATTTATTGTTTTACAGAAGCCAAATGAATGAAACGTAGACTGTTTTTATATAAATTGTAATTCTGTAATTACTACTTAATCCCTATAAACTTAGGTTTAGTTGATGAGCGTGTTCGGACACAGCCGCGTTCGTCGTAGGTTAGAATCCTTGCAACTGAGTCGGTGATGAGCGTGTTCGGACACAGCCGCGTTCGTCGTAGGTTAGAATCCTTGCAACGGAGTCGGAACGTTCGTTGAAGGAAAACATCGGCACTTGAGAGCAAGTCCCTTTAGGTATAGCGTGCTATCTTAGAGCACAGAATATCTAATTTAGAAGAATTATGCTGAACCTGACTTTTTTATATAAACTTTTCAATAACCACATTGATAATTCAAAACTTTTGAATCGATTTAACATCAATGTGCCCTCTAGGCTACCTAGATTTCCTGTCTCTTTATTTGGTCACAAAAGCTACAGAACCAATTTAGGACATTTTTTCATTGTTCCCAGACTATCTCGACAATATAATGACCTTGTTAAAAAGATTACACTTAAGACTTATTTAGTAATTGCCTATTAAATTTCAAATCTAAAATGCGTTTTTTATTTAATTTATCTCTGCAGGATTATTTTTTTCCTTAATTTTTAAGTTATTATACATTATCGAATTGCATTATTTTATTTTCTTCTTAATTTTTCATAATTCTTTCCTCTACTTTTATTGTTTTCCGCATCGCATCTTATGTTAACATGACATAAATATTTTTTTTGTTTCTTGCATGTTTGTTTTTACCTTTTCTTTTATGTTACTGTTGTTGATTCCTATGATAAATAAATAAATAAATAAACATCAGATAAGATCGTGGTCAAACGCTAAAACCTATAAAGTTATTGTAAAAAAACATGTTTACTAATTTTAAGTTACCTCTTATAAATTTTATTATTACTGCTTAATGGAATGCCTATGGAAAAGCGTAATGTAATGTAGCCTAAATAATACTCTATCTACCAGTAAAAATATTGCCAAAATTGATTCAATTCGTTCATTTATATAAAATTCTAAATCCGAAATACTAGTTAAAGTTATCGTTTTTGTCTTAGAATGGTTCATTATTTTTTTCATACGGTTCATACGGTTTTCACCAGTAGTAACAGTGATTCACGAGGAAGGTTTAGGTATAAAATTTGTCAAGGTTTTTTATAATCAGGTTACAACGTTCTCCGGACCCTCTAGTGTTGTTATAAAACAGTAACTAATATTCTTATTAAAAACTGGTATAATATACATTACTATATTATACCAGTTCGCAATATAACATAGACTAAAACTATTTGTACTGCTTATATGTTCCTATATAGAAACAGAGCATAAATTTTTGGTAATATTGTTACGTACTGAAATTACGACCGTCCACATTAGACTGTAAATAACTAACATGGCCAAGTTATCTCGGCCTGCAAATTCACTTTGGCTGGGACCATAAAAATGATACATTGCAGCAGTTTGAGGCCGAGCGCTTAGAGGCCTTGGACCGTCGCCGTGCGGAATGCGTGCCCCATAAACATAATCGCCCTCATCAGATGGTGCCTATATCGATGGGAGCGGGCGCAACATTTTTATGGTGACCCGTTTACGGCGAACGATAGAATTTGCTTTCATATAAATTTTTATGATCGGATAATCGCGTTCTCGAATATAGGAATGCGCTGCGATCATAATATTACGCTGTCGGTGAATGTAACATTTTTGTACATTTAAAGTGTGTGCTAAAATAAAAATGAAAATCGGCACACTCAAATGCTTTTTATAAACGATGTTTGTATGATCTAATTTAGTTGTAATACGATACGACATTGGGTATTAACGAATTGATGTGAAAAATTCGAACATTTTCAAGTTCTTCAGTTTGCTATAACTTAATTATGTATGTATTTAAAAAAAAAATTATATCACAGGAGGCAAACGAACAGGTGATGAAACACCTGATGTCACCTATCTCCTCATAGCTCAAGTCCGGCGAACGAAAGGAGTTAGCTGCTGTGTTCCCAGTCTGCCTCTCTATAGGTAGGAATCCGGCGATTACCTTCCGCCGGGTGGACTGTTGGGGCGGCTCTACAGGGTTGATTAGCATTGTACGGGTCACCTGATGTTAGGTGATAACCGCCGTCCATAGACACTAGCAACACCAAGGGAGTCGCAAGTGCGTTGCCAGCCTATGTTTGGGGGGAGAGAGAGGGGTGGGTCTCCGGTGCTCTCACTGCTCAAACGATAACGCAACAACGCAAGAACTGTTACTTCACGTCGGTGTTTCTGTGAGCGGGTAATACTCCCCCGGGCGAGCCGACTCATTCATGCTGAAACCAGTAATGGCGTCAGCATGGCTCTACCACCTACGACATTCACCACCAAATTTACAAATACAAAATTAACGAATTAACGTGTTATCTAGAGTCATTAAAATTTCATAGACATTAATTAGGTCTCTATATGTGTAACGGAGAATGTTCTGACGAACTTTTTGATATGATCCCTCATTGCCGTTCCAAATTCGCACCACCCACCTTTGCCCGGCTTCTCATTCATATACCCTAAAGCCTAACAGAATGACAACAATTGTAAGGTTCTTTAGAAGCTTTATTACACGCATGCTATCGTTGTGAAATGGGTTATATAGTACGATGTTTCCCCATGGTTATGACATAGGGTTTTTTTTAAAACGGATTGAAACACGCTCTTCAAAGTTCGCAACACAATTAGTTGATGTCTTTGGTACTGCAGTTGTTCAATGGCGACGGTAACCATTTAACATGAGATGGACCAACTGCATGCTTGCTACCTTTTGGCATAAAATTTTTTACAAGAAACAGAAATACTAAGAAGTAAAAAATTACTAAAAAATAATAACAAACGAACTCAGTTGCGTGCACCTTTAGCCTATACGAGTATCTTCCATTCGATTAATAGAGTGTAAATCTAACGTGCCTGTATATTTTCGATTTTCGTAAACTTGAGGTTTCAGGTTCCGTAGGCAGGCTTGTGGTCTTGCGTCGCGAGGACGATGGACATTCTGTAGAGTGGCCCTGAGAAGGGCCCTTTTTCGTACTTCCCGAGGAAGAGGATGCGTGAGCGGGACGCATTGTCGCGTAGGTCGGAGTGCGCGCGGTTCACTCGAACGACCTCGTACGCGTGTGGACAACGGAGCAGTCCGGCTCTCTATCTCTGTCGGTCTGTCTTTTTGTATGAACACGCATCACTGCTAAAGTACTGCGTTCACAATAAAACCAACACCAATCATAAAGCATATCTTTGAGAATAACTTAGTCTTTGTTTTATTAAAATCGGTCCACTCTATCAAAAGTTATTGTAATTTTAACGACGACGCGACGTAAGTACGAGAGAAAAGTAGATAACTAAATGGACTTAATACATTCAGATGACTTTATTAATCATTGTTAGATGACTTTATTGATTACTGTTTTTTTCATAAAGTTCCACGCAGGCACAGCTAGTAATATACAAAATTGCTTAGCTATATATAGTAGATACCCGCGACTTTCTTTCGATGTCTGCGTCGTATAGTATCGTAATAATATACTTTATGTACATAGGAATAAACATAATCATTACACCGTATGCACCACTTCTCCATAGCAAAAAAACACACATCGCTGAGGACGGTATGAGCATAATCACTACGGCAGTCCACGACGTATTGGCGATTCTCTCAAACTCTAAGAAATCTATGTTTTCCCACTTATAAGTACTATAAGAACATTTCTCAGGTCCAGGTTTCCTCACGATGTCTTCCTTCACCGTCAGCCGATAGTGTTACCAATTTAAATTAGTAAATGTACGCGAATTCCGAAAAATTCGTTGGTACATGCCGGGGTTCGAACCTGCGAATCGAAATAAAATTCCATCGGTCAAACCATTAGGCCACCACGACTTACTTGGTCACCATAACTATGAAATAGTTTCGATATATTACATTTAAATTTTACATCAAGGGACATCTGTGCAAAATATTCAATGACTATGAACTATTCGGTAAATGATAAGAAACTTGATATAATTGTTTTTTTTTTAAATCAATTACTACCCACAAGAAAGACTTACTGTTAAACTACATTCACGAAATGCATCTGATAATCTGTGCCTTACTACTACCGTTACTAGAACATTTTTAGTTTGTCTATCTAACTGCAACAATCTAGTAAAAAATCTGAAAAAATCTGTTTTTGTACTGTTTGTTTTTGCAGGTTCAACTAGATGTTAGTTCTCACTGTAAGTTGTCGTACAAACCGATACGATAAAATTAATTTTGGTCTTTATAACGTAATTTACAAGAAACTTAATGATACAAGTATTTTATCGTGAAAATTAAGTATTAAAATGTGTTGGTATTTTTATTATTTTTTCAATATCTAGCCCACCCTTTACCTTATCTAGTATACCGTTTTTTATTTCTGAGTAAACGAACGTGATTAAGCATTCAAGGGTTAAGATAAGGAAGACAATGGTGCAAGCGAGAAGAAACAAAGGAGAAAGTCTGATGTGACGCGAGTTGTAGTACCACGCAGGTCAATCCGTGCCGCCCGCCGAGTAAGAATGATTAATCGTCGTAGGGAGTCCGCAACGAGAAAATAACTATTTCTCATCTTTTCAAAAGGCTGTCCGAGCGAAACTGCCACAGGCAGCCGTGTTATAGCTAAGTGCTTACACATCGATCCGCCTTCGGTGCTCTTTTTATTAGGTATATTGGGTTCTTTCGTATGAATATAACATTACTTAACGCAATATGTAAAATATATTACTGACCTTTGCACATCTGTGTCTACTTACATTCGTATTGTAAAACTGTCTACTATCTATTCTTCGGCAATAAATTATTATTGTTCGAAAAGGCAACGCAATATTCGTTTTTGGTTCAGAAAAAACAATTTGTCTTAAATTTAGCATGAACATACCAGCTATATCCGTTGTTCTAGTTACATGTTCGAATCAGTACAACGAGGACATTAAGCACGCATGGATAGTAATGGATATAATAAAATAATATAAACTATGTGATGACAGTGAGTGACACTGACCGCCCAAAGGGAAATACAATCCATCAGCAAACTGCTCGCCAAGTCCATTAGTAACTATAATATACTCTTTCCTACTCTTATAGTTAATTGATTATATGAAGGATGGCATATTATTGCTATTTATTTATGGATAAATCTTTCGTCATAGTTAGCTATTTTGCATTTTGGTATCAAACTTAATTTAGATCATATTATAACGCAAGTAGGAAATACAGCTTTTCTAATAATATATAATTGATTACCGCTGTTTAAAGGGTTTATAATCATACAAGAAATCAGTTACATGTTTCATAACCATGAGGGCAAAGGTGCAAATGTATGAATTGTACTGATGCCCGTTTCTAGTCACACCTTTAAAACCGGAGTACCTAGCTAGACTTAGGACTTAGGACATCTTCTAACGCTAATCTAGTTAGCTGACTCCGTCAAGTTGAAAATTCATCGCCAAACATCTATCGTTACGATACGGTTAGTTTGTAACTATTATGCACAATATCATAACTTAAGTGTCACTGATGTTGTGTTCAATTTAATTGTTCACGGAATGTATTTTTAAATAAAATATAGTTAAAAATAAAATAAGTGTTATCATTATCATTACATAGTATAAAATAAAGGCCCCTACCGCGTCTGTCTGTCTGTCTGTTCGCGATAACCTCAAAAACTACTGCACGGATTTTCATGCGGTTTTGACCAGTAGATAAAGTGATTTATGAGGATGATTTATATATAATTTATTAGAGTTTATACAGGGTTTTCTTTATTGTCAGGGCGGGACAACGTCCGCCGGGCCTGCTAGTAATATTTCTAAAGAAATAAAGTTTATTGTGTTTAAGAGCCTGTCCAGATGAGGCGTTTTATGCGCGAGTCGACTCGCGCGTAGACACTCGCGCGTACTCAGGATACTAGAGCTACATATATCCCGTCCAGATGGTGCAGCGCGTTTCCTAACTCGCGCGTAAAACGCGTGCAATGAGCGAGACTCTCGACTCGCGCGTTGTACGAACGAGCGCCGCGCGTCTTGAGATACTCAAGCCCAATTGCTGCGTCCAGTACTACGCGCGAGTCAGTGGCGAGTCGACATAGTTGTCAGTCGTCTATCCGTACTACGTATCCTAGCGTATGCGACGTTTCCTAGGGTAGAAACGCGCGTAAAACGCGGTATCTGCACGCAACATATTTTGAAACGTGCGTTTGGACTCGCGCGTAAATCGCCTCATCTAGATAGGCTCTAAGCCTTATTTTTTGACAAAAGCCGCCGATGTGCAATGGACTTTGGTATAAACCACGATGTTTTGTGCGTGGACTTTGATAATCAAGTTTATCCCATATTAATTTGATTGGCTGGTTTCATTATTCATTTGTTCCTAAAGCTGAAAATTATTTAAAGTAAAACAAATTAGACTTTAAGGTTTTAGTTTTAAACTATTTTTCCAGTCACACTCGTGGGCATGAATATGCAAAACAATTAAAAATCACGAAATACTTTAAGTCTTCGAATAATTTCATTAAAATTTATAAAAAAAACAGTGGTTTTCTCAATAATTTAAATTTAAAATATTTTTATTTACTTATTTAATCTTAATTTTTTTTTAATATATCATAGGAGGCAAACGGACAGGTGGGTCACCTGATGTTAAGTGATCAGCACCGTCCATAGACACATGCAACACCAGGGGAGTCGCAAGTGCGTTGCCAACTTGTCTTGGGGGAGAGGGGGAGTAAGGGAAGGGGGAAGGAGAGATGAGGTGAGCCTCCGGCGCTCTCACTGACCGAACGAAACGCAACAATGCTAAATCTGTTACTTCACGTCGATTTTCTATGAGAGGGTGGTACTACCCCGGATTAGCCGACCCATTCATGCTGAAACCAATTAATAGCTTCAGCGTAGCTCTACCACCTATACACCATTATACATATACACTATAAAACATTTCATGTTATGTGAATAGTACAAAGGGAGGCCTTATTGCTAATAGCAATCTCTTCCAGGCAACCTTTGAATGTATAAGTTCCAAGGAGTAGAATTGGGAGTATTTAGGGTGTACAAGTAAAACACACACCACATAAATTAGCAGCACGTACACTGTACGATACATATAAAACATATTATAAAATATATGTGATATATAGACTATATTTTTAATTTATTTTCTGACCTTGGAACATATTACCTATGTTTATATATGAAATACAAATGCTTATTCACGGTTTCTATATTCAGTACATAATGGCACCTTTCTTCCACGAATAAGAAGAGTTTACCGTACACGAGATTACTAAATGTTGATATAAAAATGCGTTAGTGTTAATATCTCCATGAATAAGTGACATTAAGAAAAAAATAGATAATTAAATATAAAGTGGTATTTATGTTAATCTAGGAGTCGCGTCGGTCCAAGGTACGAGTAGGATTTACGCCAACAACGAGGCGAAAGACTAGCTTTTAATAACAATGAATTAAAATAATTTATTCCATTTAAATCGTTGTTTTTAGAATTCTATTTTAAATTAATAATAGCTTTTCTTCTTATTTTTATATGCCTTCGTTGTTTATATTATTGTTATCTAGTTAATAAGACCATTATATAATACAAAGAAACCGAAGTCTGCGGTTGTGCACGCATCACTGAAACAACTGGACAGATTTAGACTAACGTTTTTCGTTTTAGTTTTAAGACAGTTGGTTCTTATCTAAAAATTGACAGAATAGCTTCATTTAATACATAATTATTAAAGATTTAAGAAACTATGATTATTATAAGCACTACGCGCTCAGTTTGACCGATGGAAATTTATTTCGATTCGCAGGTTCGAACCCCGGCATGTACCAACGAATTTTTCGGAATTCGCGTTCATTTACTAATTTAAATTGGTAACACTATCGGCTGACGGTGAAGGAAGACATCGTGAGGAAACCTGAACCTGAGAAATGTTCTTATAGTACTTATAAGTGGGAAAACATAGATTTCTTAGAGTTTGAGAGAATCGCCAATACGTCGTGGACTGCCGTAGTGATTATGCTCATACCGTCCTTCGGGAAGAGACATATGGCCCTACAGTAGGTCTCTTACAGGCTGATGAGGAGGAGGAGGAGGGTGATCAATTGATTTGATAGCAGGATTATCGCAAGTTCGAACAACAGCATATGTACCTACGAATTTTTCGAAATTTGCGTACTTTTACGTGCGTGCTACGTTTTTCAACACAACATTGAATCCCAAAAGGATGAAAAGTCGACACAGAGATAAAAAATATATACTATAAACCGAGAGAGATAGATTAGCGCGATGATATAAGTGTACGAAACGTAAAACTAACAAAGATTAAAGTATTAGTAAACGTATAACGTAGTATACAAGGTGTGTTATTAATTGATTAATCATTGTTAATACACTGAGCAATTTATAGTACTATGAGTAATAATTTTATTATTAAAATAAATTAACACATTACCAAAGAAACTTCACTTCGTATTTTTAGCCGTGTAGGTACTTACTCTATCAAGTACTCCTAACTTAAAAAGAATTTCTTATGGGTGATCTTTTTTTGTTAATTTTGCCTTCATTTAAACTCCGTAGTGCAATGTTAGATTTACAAACTAATAAGTTTATTTGTCTGTGCCGGTTTTGTATTGCATAATTATATATATTTACTGAGATAAAAAAGGTCTCGCCTGTAGTAAGATTTAATGAACTGAAATAATATTGGGCTCTACGGATAATACGGCTGATGTATAACGGGTATGTAATGCCTTTAAGCCCAAAAATATTATAATGAAACTGGTGACTTTTATTTCGGTTTCAGAAAGTCTTATTATTTGAAATAAATGAAAACGTCTAATGAGTATTATTTATATCAAATAACTTTTTGGTAGCGTGAAAAATAGTATTCAGGGCCACCTTTTAAATATATGGAAAAATTCTTTTTCTAAATTAGTTAATAGAAATTCTAATAAAACTGAAAATTAAATGTTTTTGTATAGAAGTTTTATGATTTCTTTTATATAAAACAGGCACGAATTACCTTTTAAATTTCCACGAAGCAATTATTCGTGTAAAATCTTAGCTAGAAATCGAAAAGCTTTCCACAAGTATTTCTTTTAACTAATTAAGCATTATGTGTATACATTGTTATCGTAAACGAATAGCTAAAAAATATATTACAGGTCTGTGTAAATCCTGAAATCTTTGTGTTGACTAGGCGATCGTAGTTTTGATACTAAGCTATTACTAATTACCAGGTGTTTTATTGTATGTACATGTTACAATTGATCTCTACTAAATTACCATTGGCTTGGATTCATACTATTGGCTATCTTCTTCTTCTGGCTTTTGGAGCGCGCCTCATTTGCTACGCGGATGACGCCCATGAATTAAGCGAATTGATGCGCCTGGCCACGGAAGCCGTTACGCTCGTAGTCGGGCGCATCAGGAGACTATGCCTCGAGGTGGCCCTCGATAAGATCGAGGCACTAATGTTCCATGGGCCTCGCCGAGGGCCACCCCTGGGGACCTAAATTTATATGGAGGGCATCCGTATCAGGGTGGGGACCCAGATGGAGTATTTGAGCCCCACCCCGGATGGACGCTGGCGATTCGAGCCCCACTTTAAGAGGGATGACTCCTCCCCAAGACGGGGAACCGGGTGCCATCTGTCGCCGCCTCTATATGGACGTCATCAGGTCCATGGCCACCTATGGGGCACCGTTGTGGGTCGAGGCTCTCAACGCCAACAAAATCCGTGCGCTACGAGCTGCGCAGCGTACCGTGACGTTGAGGGTGATACGAAGGTACCGAACGGTGTATTTGGCGGCGGCCATGGTGCTGACCGTCTCCCTTCCCTGAGAGCTAGACGCGGAGGTGCTTGCCGCCGTATAATTATACGGCGGCTAAGAAACTGTTGGAGGCGTCTCTAGCTCCCAGAGAAATAGAGGAAAGGAGGAGAGTGACGAGGGAAGAGATGGTGGAGATGTGGAGGCGGGACCTGGCGGACGTGCGTTACGTTAGATACATGATCGACGCCGTCCGCCCGGTCCTGCCGGAATGGTACCAGAGGGGATGGGGCTCCCTGACGTTCTGTCTGGTGCAGGTGCTGACCGGGCATGGGTGCTTCAGTTGGTACCTGTACCGTATAGCACGCAGGGAACCGACTGCCGTATGCCATCAGTGCGGCGTTGACCCGGATACCGCGCAGCACACTCTGTCTGAGTATGCTGCGTGGGAGGAGCAACGTCGCACTTTGACTGCGGCGGTAGGGCAAGATCTGTCACTGCCGAGCGTGGTTGCGGCCATGCTCGGCAGTGAGGAAGTGTGGAACGCAATCGCCGCCTTCTGCGAGGAAGTCGTCTCGCAGAAGGAGGCGGCGGAGAGGGTTCGTGAGCAAGATCCTCAAAGTGACCCTCTCCGCCAACGGAGGACAGGCAGGAGGAGGCGGCAGTTTGATCGCCTCCTCCCACCATAGCTGGACCGGGGAGGATGGGTCGGGGGACCCATCTTCCCATTGCACAGGTCCGGCGGAAGGAGGAGACGGCCGGTGTGTACCCGGCTGTCTCCTAACAAGACGGGGCCCGGCGGCGGCGCTTTCGCTACTGGGCCAACCGCTGGGGCAGCACGATGAAGTCTATAGAGATCTCGTGCCGCCCCAACTATAGCGGCAGACGTACACCGTGGGGTTTTAGTCCGTGCGACTCGGACATAACCCACCCTCTCCCCCGGGAGGGTGGCGTATCCATAAGGGATTTCCCCACGTTAAAAAAAAAAAAAGTTCAGTGAGAGCGCCGGAGGCGATTTCAAACTCCGAGATTTCCACAATTCTATATTTTCTCACATACATTGGTACTACAAGCAAATTTCTCAGGCTCAGGTTTCCTCACGATAATTTCCTTCATCGTCTATACGATGTTATATAGAAGTGTAGTCCTATGGCAATTCAACCACTGATAGGATTTCTAACCTTCCTTGCCAAACTTTTTGGCCGCCCAGAATGTAGTTGCGAAGAAACTAAGTTTAAATACGTATTATCTTTATATATAAATTTATTCTGTACGCGTGTGTCACTGAACTTCTCCTAAACGGCTGGACCGATTTCGATGAAATTTTGTGTGCGTCTTCCAGTGGATCCGAGAATTTTTTGATTTACAATTGGACCCTGTGGGTGGCGCTGCGGTTGAATTTTAGTTTTTTTTAATTTTATTATCAAGGCAGGACAACGTCCGCTCGGCCCGCTAGTGTTATTTATATAACAAGAAGACAACTTAAAATTAAATAAATGTTAATTTTATATTCCTGCAATAATATTTTAACTTTATTTTGTATTAAAATATTGACTATATTACGAGCAAAACGAAGATTTACTGCCGGATAGTAAAAACTATACTTAATCAACAGTGTGACAATGCGTGAATGCAACTATATCCTTCGGACATAAGTAGAGTAATTCATATATTAATAGCAGTGACAATATTTTAGTGGCAATCCGTTTGGATACCTCATCGATAGATAACATTTGGAGTGTAAGGGGTGTCGAATAACATCATAAGTCTTGAGACACCCAAGCCAACCTCACCTGCACGTGGTGCACCCTGCTCAATAACGAACGAGGCAATGGCGAAAGCAGAGTTGTAGGTTGTACAGTACAGCTTGACTGGGTCGCAACCACCAACGTATATGGCGAAAAACCCCGTCATAGTGATTTCCTTCTACGGGTCGCGTTTCGGGATCAGCCTGTGCATGTCCGGCTATTCGCAGGCCGGCATGACAGCGGCGACCGGCGATGGATAGTGTATCACTCGGTGGTCGCCATTCTTTTTGGACTGTACTGTGGTTACCATCAGGCACAGTGCAGTCACTTTGCCGTGCTACAATAAAAAAAAACTGACTACGCATTCAGCAACGATATGGATCTTTCTGTGTAAAAAACATCGTAATGATACTATAATACGCCGATAGAATTTTGTCTAATACAACACCTATAAGTGGATTCCGACAGAGGAACAAGTCCGGGGAATAAGTTTTAACCGCGTTATTACAAAAAAGTTGAATACTTGCTTTAAAATAGTTTGGATACTTTCGTATTAAATGCACCGCGCTCGCCGACCGCTGCCGCAGCAAGCTCGCGTTATCCTTTTTCGCACGTCTAAACTTTTTTTTAAATGTAGAAAGTACATCCATCATGAACTGTCAGGCCCCCGGGGAGGACCTAAGCTGAGTCGACCGTCAACTGCGTGCTGGGACGCAGCTGGCGGTGCCTTTCGGCGACTTTAACCGACTAAAACTCCACGCCAAACCGTACGCCGCACTATAGGTGTGTCGCGGGGGAGCGTAAGCAAGCAGACGTTTTCACGCCACTCTCGGCTGAGGCAGCCCGGATGCGAGACTGCCTCCCAGCCCGCCGAGCCCGTGCAAAGGGAGGTCAGGGCCCAGCCCCTTCCCCCATGGGTTCAGCCGGCAACAGAGAGGAAATCCCCTCAGTCGCCACACCGCCATATAACCACATCTAACCAAACAGAGATAAAAGAGCAAGATGTCGAACGTTTGGCGAGCGCGGTGCATTTAATACGAAAGTACCCAAACTTTTTTCAAGCAAGTATTCAATACGTATATAACTTTTTGCAATAACACGGAAAATGTTTACCACCTGAGGCTAAACTATCATTTAACATCAAGCGATCTTGGGGACAAAAGATAAACCCATTATTTGGAGCAACTTTCACAGTAGGAAGTTATTCCAATATTCATTTCATTCCAATTAAATCTACACTACCATAGAACGTTGAAACACAATACAAGTATCTATATATTTGCCACGAACGTAAAATTGTTTTAGCTAGTAACTAGAACAATTGTAACGGTCTAGTGAATCATTCGTATAATTTGTAAGCTAAAACCAGGATGAAGTAATTAGAACGTACACAAACTCTATACATTTAGTATATAGTAGTCACGTAATGTGTAGTGTATTTTATTATATTACTAAGTTTCACTTTGTGAATGGAGAGTTTAAAAACATTACAAATATCAACATGATTTTAATCCTTACTTATATTATACTAGCGGGCCCGGCGGACGATGTCCCGCCCTGGTAATAAAAAAAAACCTTGACAAATTATATAGTAAAACGTTCCTCATGAATTACTTTATCTACTGGTGAAAACCATTCGATCAACAATAACTAGATAAGGTCGGCGCGAAAAATACGTCTCGGTAAATAAGAGCTCACTTGAAACATGTGCCCTTATTTTGATTGAAACACAGCCAATGTAAGCCCGTTTCACATGCCGCAGTGTATTCAATAGATGCAAAAATAATACCCGAAAAAGCAATTTAACGGACGGAGTATCTTTCTTTCGCTAAATACATGTTGAATAAGTTATATTTTAAGCTTTAAACTAACAAATAATATCAAATTTTGAACAAAATTACCCATTTTAAACCTGTGATACAAATGTTTGGCCTCGCTACGCACAAACACGCACAATAACGGGAAAAAGTACTTTATTAATTACGTGTTAAGGTTGAATTCACACTAAATGTTGTTTATGATGTCTTTCATTTGTGAGGGGAGTAATTTATTACTTTGCTCATTTTATCGTAAGTATTATATAATATTTTGAACATTTGTGACTTTATTACTAGGTGTTATGGTTGAACTTAAAACTGTCTTAAAACTTTTTTTCTCCTTTTCTTAGTAAACAAATAGCTACACATATGTATATATTTACGCGGATGGCTTTTAGCTTCAATTTTGTACGTGACCCTTTATCTAGTTATCGTTGATCGAAGTGAAAACCGCATGAAGATCCGTTAAGTAGTTTTTGAGTTTATCGCGAACAGACAGACGGACAGACGCGGTAGGGGGACTTTGTTTTATACTATGTAATGATAATGATATGTTGTAATGTATATATTTTAGATGTGAATATAAATTTGTTTGTTTGTTACGCTTTCACGTTTTTTTAATGTTATAGCAGGCATACGAACAGGTGCAGGACTAACAACACCAAGGAAGTCGAAAGCGCATTGCCAGCCTGTGTTTTGGGGGAAAGGGAGGGAGCGGGAGAGGAGAGGGGAAGGGGAGAGGGGAAGGGAGGGGTGGTGGTCCTCCGGCGCTCTGACTAACCGAACGCAACGCAACAATGCAAGCACTGAGAGGGTGGTATTCCCCGGGGCGAGCCGACCCATTCATGCTGAAACTAGTAGTAGCTTCAGCATGGCTCTACGTATCAAACCTACGTCTTAACTACTTAACCGTTTATCATGAAATTTTTTACGCGAATTGACAGGGGGTTTATAAAAACACTTAATGTACCATTAATGGTGGTAGAGCCACGCTGAAACTATTACTGGTTTTAGCATGAATGGGTCGGCTCGCCCGGCGTAGTACCACCCTCTCACAGAAAACCGACGTGAAGTAACAGTGCTTGCATTGTTGCGTTTCATTCGGTCAGTGAAAGCGCCGGAGGCCCACCTCCCCTCCCCTAACCCTTCCCCCCGAAGGGTGGCAACGCACTTGCGACTCCTCTGGTGTTGTTAGTGTCCATAGACGGTGGTGATCACTAAACATCAGGTGACCCATCTGTTCGTTTGCCACCTATGACATTTATTTAATGTAATCTTTATGATTACAGAATGTACACGTAACCAAGCTCCAAGATTAGCACTCGAAGATAAAATTAATGACTCATTGAGATCCGTCGGTTTATGTTATGTCATTCTTGCTTTCCCAATATCCGGGAAGGCAATAATGCTTTACGGGTCGGTTATGTTGAGTATTGAAAATTGCAAAAAAATAAATTATTGAGTATGAACAGTGACATATTCAATTTGTGACATAATCCCGAGTACAAATAAATAAAAAATGTTTTATCTTAAACTCGTAAATATAGATAAAAATACATCTATATATTAAATACGTGAAGCGAAAACTTTGTACCCACTTTTAAGTGAATTGCGCGAACGGATGAACGTGAAATTTGGCAGAGTTAAAGTTTATATGGAGGAGAAGTGCATAAAGCTATTTTTTAATATAAAATGCATTAGAAATACATTAAATTGATTAAAATAGTCATTATACACACTACTGCTTGAATAACACACAACATATACACACACGTAAATGAAAAAGACATTTCGCCATACTTTTTCTTTATTTTTTTCGTCTCTCTTACTCTAATCGCAATAATACTTAAACTATCTCTTTCACGCTATTTCATTCCTTATCTATTTATTCTTTCACACTCATCGTACTATTCTATTGTTTTCCCATTCGCTCTTACGTTCCAATTATCTTTTTTCATCCTATATCCAATATTTTTTAAATGATTAAGTTCCTTACATACCCTTTGAAATAAACTGGTCAAACTGTAGGTTAATTTTATAATAATATGTAAATTAATACTATACATTAATAAATACTTAAATAATCAATTGATAAATAATATATATTTAATAAATTTAAGAAACCACTGAAGCAATTATTAGTCTTTTTGGTTTTACTGAATGTGAAAAAAAAATATGGTCGAATTTCGACCACTAGGCGACCACTACTAAAATAAAAAATCCACATTTATACACACAATTAATTAAAATTTAATCATAACAGAAAACATTACGTCTTTAGATACCTATTTCATTTCGTGAGTGCTAAGAAAACGGAAATTCAAGTTAAACCTGCAACACACGGGTAGGTACTCTACTAAGTGTCGAGGCGTTCCCTCAACGAGCACCTCAAACATTCCTACAGAGGATCAATACTTCAGTTTGAAAACACCATGAATCTATACCTGAATTACGCAAACGTTATGTACTGTTAGCATACACGGCCCAATCAGTCTGTCTGAGTATGATACCGAGGCTACGTGAATTGGAGACGAACGCATAGATACATATCGACAGAATACTATAGATTAAATTATTGCACAAGGACATTATTGAAGTAGGGTATTTTCGATCGCGACTTGTGCTTTTTACTAACATTGAAATGTACAAATATGTTTTAGGCGTTCCAAATGTGAAGATAATCGCGCCCGTATCAACCAACAAAATTATAGCACCAGCAACAAAGACCCAAAAACTTTCGAATGTTTTACTTTTGTTATATCTATAAAGATAACAATTGAAATTAATACTAAATAGAAATAAACTATGTATTTAGATATGTATATGTAATATTATTATAATGTATTTTATTTTGCATTAAAATCGAAGCTACGTATTGACAGCATTAAACATGTTGTAGACATTTTCTGCCAATTATACGTTAGTGGGCCAAGCTAACAATATTTTATAAATTTGCTAGCTTTTGCATTTTCACTTCTGTTAATGTATATTTAGTCTATTTCTCGTGGGCATACATTTTTTCTGCATGAATGAAAGCATATAACCTATTCTGTACTTTTTACAACGTGTATGCAAAATGTCATGATGATACGATGAGTAATTAAAGTGTCAAAGCGTAACAAAACAACAAAGAAACTCACTTTCGCATTTATAATATTAGCCAGGATACAGCGTGTAACAAAAATCGTCTAGTAAGATGGCAATCTTGTTCTTAATTAAAATTCATAACTCTATACTGCATTTCAAAAAGCGGGCCAGTCGCCAAAATGCAAGTTTTTATTTTTATTCACTTTGATTATCTATAGGTACCTGATAATGAAAAATATAATACGTACACCGATGAGTTGATGTAGTTCCTGATTTGAAATAAAAATATACAGTTATTCAACTTTATTTCTACTTATTCAATTAAAAATAGCGCGATTTAGATAATCAGTTTGCGTTAAATGTATGCCTCATAAACGAAAATTTTAAACATACCTTACATGAATGACCAGGAGTATCTAAATTAACCACAATCTCTCAATTAACATCACGTAAACATTTCTTAAACAGATGTAACCAGCACAGGTAACGTGGTAATGACGTGAGTAAATTTTCGCTCGGAACGCAGGCAAGGTGAAAATGAGCCGACAGCGGTCCTACATGCGGCTTTGAGCGGCCCTCAAATCTGGTGCCTTCAGTAATTGCTCAGGTTTATCGTACGACAGCACCCGTTTCATGTGTCCCAACGTAGAAATTGTATAGAATTTGTATGTACGATATTTTATCACTGATGTTAGGTCAAACATCTGTCGTGAAGATTATGAATTATTTCATACTAGCTTTTCATATATTATCTGCATGTTTCCCAGTATATTTCGGATGTAAAGTAACCTAGGTTCTTCTCCGAATCCCTCCATGATAAATTTAATTGCGATCCGCTCAGACATTTATTTATGAAAACTGAAAATGTGACAAACAGGCAAAGAGAATTACTTTCGCATTTGTAATATTATAATTAACAAGGCCTCGAAAATATTATTAAATTAACTTTAATAACTAAATATTTATATAACCTGCTGCAAAATAAATATATATTGATGCAACTTTTATATATATTAAATGCTTGTTGACAAAAAACCTGATTTTGACTTGGCACGACGTGGTGACGCAAAACACGAACTTTGCATTATTAACGAAATACTCAAAAACTTTTGCAACCCTCTCTGCATAATCATATGATTCAAATTTATTTGTCGGCCACTCGTTATATTAGTGTTACGCGGCAGGCGCCGATGATCTTTGATGAAATCCGCCAAACACACCGCGTTTACGCCTAGTTGAATTTTTGTATTAAATAAAAATGAATATTGATGTAATAAAAAAAATAAACAGTAATTATTTTATGGAATAAATTTGTAATGCTTTATCTTTTCATTGTACTATAGCTGATTCCTGTCGTAATCTGTTCTTTTAGGCATATAACTTATACAAAACAATTTCCATGTTTCACATATGCCAGGCGTCCCATGACGGCTCAATTTTTTTTATCGCCGAACTAAAATCTTATGTTTAAACTTGATTCCTCCAATATAGAATACTTACTTCATAAATTTTCGATAATTAAGCAAATTTAGATTACATCGGTAATAATTACAGTATTGTTTAGGGCGAAATTGCAATATTTTAAACCTTTTAAAATTAATTAATAGTTTCTCACATATATTCTACCAGCTAGCTTCAGTTGCAAAATATATTTGTTTATAAATCAAAATATTTATAAATATTTGACGTTATTAAAATGTAAAAGTCTACAAATTTTTATTTTAATATGAATTAAATACGTATTAAATAACAAACGTAAACTGCCGCCGGTAAATGGCAATCAGTTTTATTATATACCTAATCGTAAACAGTTTCAAACAAACCTATCTGAATGACGGAATAGCAGCTTTTCATATTGAAACGCCAATCACGATATTAAAGCATAATTAGTAAAACGACTCCGTCATAACTTGAGCGCTTAATTATGTCAATTTCCCGAACGCGAGAGAGGAAATAAAGTGGAAAAAATAATTCAAGTTTATTCCTAAGATATTTTGTACTTTGATACTTTCATTCCCTTTGTGTAATTGGAACAGAAAGAACAAATTACCGAGAGGAAAATCTTCAGATTTCTTCATTTATTTTTGTAATAGGATAATAATTATTACTTAGGTAACATAATATTTCGTATTTGATAAATTATTTTGAAAGTGTTTACAATAAAATTAATAATGTTTTTTGTTAAACATTTGAAATCCGAGTGCTGGGTTACGAAAGAGACGGGCGATAAAAGATTGAATGCGGCAAAGATACGAATATTAAGGTGGATGTGTGGTGTAATTAGAATGGATAGGATTAAGAATGAGTACATCAGACGAAGTTTGAAAGTAGGACCGGTAACAGAGAAGTTGAAGAAGTTGACGAATAATAGGATAGCATGGCACGGGTATATTATGAGAAGAGATGAAAGTTTTAAGTATGTAGGTGAACGTATATAGCAAGACCGAAAAAGGTGTGGATGAATTGTGTGAAAAATTATCTGTGAATAAAAGGTATGGAAGCTGAGATTACATATAATAAGGGAGAGTCGGAAAGGAACACATGTTGTACCGAATCTATTCAGGGGGGATAAAGGTAAGAAGAAGAAGAGAACAGTTGAAAAATGTATATATTGTACATGAACATTCATCCGTTTATCAAATAACCATAAAACGGGCAGTCTCACCAGCTTATCCGTGAGATAAGATTCTATGCTATCCATTTTTCTGTATCTCGCTTACTAAGTTTTACTAAGTACTTTTACTAAGTTCAACTGGCTAGCTACCACCTTCTAGATGAAGATATGTCGATCAAACGCCTGTGTGCGTGTTTTTGTAGTTCGATGGTTCTGTAAGGGCCTGTCTGGTCAATAGTGTAGTCAGTTCGTAAAAAAAGAGTGTTTCGCCAGCGACACTTGATCGGCAGTCTCAAGGTTTCCGTGTTTACCATATAGGATCAAATTGTCATTTAATATCAGGTGGGGATATGGTCAAATGCTAAAACCTATAAAGTATTTAAAAAAAAACACAATTTAACAAAGATATATTATGAAGTTAAGTTTAAAATAATCTTAGCTTTGAATTGTTAATTCTAATCGCACTAAAATAAGCTAATAATTCCAAGACATGACAGTAATAATTAATTCATTATGAATAACGAGGTCATTGATAATGAATACTTAGGGCCAAAATACCACTCCGAAATATAACTAGAACAGCACGGTACAAACCTATGGTAACCGAAATGTACATCCCACGATACAAAAGCATAATAATTTAAATGTACATTCAACCGAAAGATTGATTTTTAAACCTAATATCTGTGTAAAATGAGCTAGACTTTGATCTGAACAAAGTGCCACGCGTAGTGAGAGAGTTTGGTTTATTACTCTTTTACTAAGTTATTGCGTGACTGTATGATTAACTTCGCGTTCTCCTATAATAAAACAAAAGTTGTTACATCTATATGAATATAGAACGTACAAGAAGGCGTATTAATGTTAAAAATATGGTAAAAATGAAACTCCAACACCGTTTGACCGATGACCTTGACCCTTGGCATACCTAAGTGCTTATGTTGGAGAAGGTTTGTAGGGATACAATGTAGGTATGTGACAGAGTGCAAGGTAAGCAAATAATTATATGAGAGCGCGACGTTCGAATGGCGACGCAGTTACTGTGAGCTGGCCCGCACGAAATATCGTAGACACGGGGAACATTGGCATTGAAACTACGCAATTTGACAATTGCTCTTTTTAATTCAATAACCCAACGGTGAGGACCTACATTAGTCAGCAGGAGCAGTTACTCATACACTACACTACACACACCACCTAAATCGCTCCGATGAGTTCCGATCGCATCGTCGACCCGAGCGGTTGTCCGTTTTGCTGCGCGCGCTAAGTTCGATTTTAATACTCGTGATTTAGTGACGTCAGTTATTGTGTTGTTTCGATCCGGCACACCTGCGGTGCACCTGCGTTTTTTTTCCTGGAACTGAGTGAGACATTTCCTTTGTATTTATTTATTGCTTTATCTATTTCTTAGTATATTTATTTATTTACTCATTTATTTATCTATTTATTTACGTATTTCTTTAATTCTTCAGTGATTTATTTTTAAATTTATTAACTTTTTATTGTTTGTTTATTTAAGTAGTCTTATGTTATTTTTCCCCTGTCTCGCTCAGGTACTTATTTGCGTTGTTTTCCTATTTGGTTTAGTTTTAAACAGCTTCCTTTGATCCGGACTCGGGATAGTCCGTTAAATTCATTAAGGCGCGCCCCCCTGCCCCTCTGGCAGGGAGGTTTCACATGTCTTCCTCCGCCCCACTCCCCTCCTCAGGCCCCGGTATGGCCTCCGATCGAGAAGTCGGCCTCTTAGAGACCGAACTTATTAGCCTCCGCGGTTTTATATCCAGCATCTGTCCTCGTCTCGTAGACGATTACGATGCGTACGCTGCGAAGCGTCGCATCGAGTTCCCTCACTCTTCCAAGCCCGCTCCCTCGATCTATGCCAAGATCGAGGCAAGCAACAATTTTCCCATCCCACCCGTTCACGATAGTGACGATAGCGATAGCGATTCCGATTCTGGCTCCAATATGGAGCAAGACCCTCCTGCTCAGCAAGATCCTCCTGCTCAGCAAGATCCTCCTGCTGAGCAAGCCCCTCCTGCGGACGATGGCTTCACCACCGTCACGCACCGCAAACCGCGTAAGAAGCGCTCCAACTCCTCATCAGATCCGGAAGGCAGTTTGCCCTCCAAAAAAATAGTCAATGTCGATGGCGCGAAAGTGCCAAAGACGACACCAGCGCCCTCTAGACCCGCTTCGCCTAAAACTGCGGGTTCCGCAGTTTCAGGCAAAAAGCCCCGCCCACCGCCCCCCGTTACGATCCAAGACAAAGCGTCTTGGGTTGAAATTTCTAGCCTGCTGGAAACGGCAGGCATCCCTTACACCTCCGCTGTGAATACCGCTGTAGGTATTCAGGTGAAGGTAGCCACGTCCACCGCCCATCGTGACCTCACTCGTTTCCTTCGGGACAACCAGTGGGATTATTTCACGCACTCTCTCGAAGAGGAGCGTAAACTACGGGTTGTGATCCGTAGGGTTCCTTCAGAACTCCCGACTTACGACATTTCCGACGACCTCAAAGAACAGAAGATTCCTGTTCGCGAGGTTCATCGTATGCGCTCTCCGCGCACCAGGGCTCCATATGATATGGTTCTCGTTGTCCTCGATCGCACCCCTCAAGAGAAAGCTATCTTCAATCTCACATCCCTCTGCGGCCTCTCCGGCGTTATCGTCGAGCCGCCGCGCAAAACGTCTGTGCCCTCGCAGTGTCACAACTGCCAGGTGTACGGACACTCCGCACGAAACTGTCTCCTGAAACCCAGGTGCGTTAAGTGCCTCGGCGACCACTCCACCAAGGAGTGTTCTCGCACTAAAGACTCCCCCGATCCCCCGAGCTGTGTTCTGTGCCGCGGCGTGGGTCATACCGCGAATTATCGCGGATGTCCCCGCCCCCCGCGCACAAAGCGCCCTCG